>PVJS01003218.1:0-38677 GCA_004027185.1 Glis glis
CTGAATTAGTGGTTGCTCCAATCCTAAGACTCCAGCTCTTAGACCGTTCGACCAGCTACTGGTTCCTCTGACCCTCCACGTGCAGTCAGAACCTGGGACTACATTGCTGCAAACTGTAAGCCATCTGATAAATCCCTTTTTTAAAAAATATACTCATTCTGTGTATTCTGTTAATCTAGAGAACCCTGTCTAATACATGAGGCTCCACATTTAGAAATGGATTAATGTCAATTATTGAGTATAAACGGGCTTGCAGCTGTGAGTTACATCTCTTCGGCTCTTTTGAACTTTCTTGCCTCTCTGCCTTCTACCATAGTATTGCACAGTAAGAAAGTCCTTGATAGGTGTAGGTTTTTGATCTTGGATTTCCCAGCCTAGAGAACTATTAAAAAATAAATCTCGGCAAGATGGCATCAGAGTAAGGACACCGAGAGAAGCCTGTCTCTAAATTGTCTTGGGTGCTCTGAACTGAATAGCCATACACATCCCACACGACTTTCATGGGGGATAGGAACTAAAGACAGTAACATTTAAGGATACATAGAAGCCCACCGATTAACACCCAGGCTGAAAAAGGGTAAAAAAAAGGGGCAACCAACCAGACGGGAGAACAATAACCCCATCCCGGACCGGGTCGCTGGACCAGCAGGAACCTTCAGAAGATCCGAAAAATCTTACAACCAGCAACCTGAGGCCTTTCTCACAGACATCGGGATCATCAACCACAAAATCTCAGAGCCCCAGGACAAAAAAAGATGGAGAAGGTAGACTACATACACTTCCATCACAATCCACTTGTCCTCCGCACACTCGGAAGGAGAGGTGAGTGCTGCAGCCTCACACGATAACTGAAAAGAGCCCCCCCCCAGAAAAAAGAGAGGGTGGGGATACAAGAAGCCTGTGGCTGTAGTCACACACAAAAATCTAAGGAATAGAGCAGGTCTGAAAATAGCAGACAAACACAGGCTTCTCTGGGGAAGGCATCCCCGCCGACACCTAGAACAGCCCCAGAGAGACTCCGCAGCAAGCAGAGGCTGGAAGCTGAAAGCGCCAGAGTTCCCTGCCTGCAAACCAGACAGCCTGGGAGGGACTCACCCTAAACAGGAGGAGAGTGCCATCTACTGCCCTGCACCCAGGTGGAGGGAAAGAGGGACACCAGCAGCAGAGAGCCACAGCCTTCCCCCTCTCCCCCAGTGCTCAGACTAGCCGCAGAGTGTCTCCACCTAAACAGAACCAGAGGGACATGGTAAATGGAGGGCACCAGAGTTCCCCGCCTGAGCCTAGGCAGAGAGAAAGAGAGACACAGGAAGTGAAGAGGGTGAGCCTGCCCCCATCTGTGCCCAGGTCAGCCTGAGAGGGACTCGGCCTAAACAGGCAGAGACAGAGGGACTCAGGAAGCAGAGTGCCAGTGTTCTTCACCTGTGCTCAGGCCAAATAGATGAACCACCAGAAAAGACTGTCAGATATCAAAGACAAACTACCACTGACAAACGGAACCAATCAGCAGCCCGCACACTGAAGTTTAAAAACACACAGGGTACAAACTGACCTACCCACATCTCTGAGTCTACCCCTATTACAGAGGTGACAGACAGGTCCACGGACCTCAAGACCTTGAATTCATCAACACCACCATTGCAGTAGATAGAAGGAACCCTAGAGTAATTGCAACCCAGTACCAACAATCTACTGGCAGAACAACAGTGGGTGGGGTGATACTGGTCACAGATTTCGAACAACTTATTAAAGGGTGATAAACACACAACATAGAGCTAAGAATAACCATACAGTAGAGGCTAGTCATGTTAAGGCACACATAGTAATAAATATCTACCTCCAGAACAGGTTACTATACAGGGAGAGTGATTAGACATAGAAAACCTAAAGAGTGAGAAAGAGATACCAAAAGCAACAAAGATATAAACTTAAGAAACCTGAAATCATGGGAAAGAGGAACAACAGAGAAACAATGAGCTCCCACAACTCCAAAATAATAGAACCCATCACCACAGAAATGCAGGGATTGCCAGAAGGACAATTCAGAACTTTAGTAGTAGAAATGATACAGGATATCTGAAAAGAATTCAGAGAGAGCCTGAAACAAATAAAAGATCAAATAAGCAAAGAATCTGACACCAAAAATAGGAGTCAAATAGAGGCTCTGAAGGAAGTAAAGGATGCAATAACTGAAATGAAGGCATGAATACAAGCTATTAACAGTAGACTAGACCACATGGAAAACAGAATCTCACTTTTGGCAGACAATCACTCCAAAAGTGAGCGCTTTGTATATAATACAGAAAAAACAATTCGACAGCATGAATTGAACATCGAAGAGATCTCAGACAATTTGAAAAGAGCAAACCTAAGAATAATAGGCATAGAAGAGGGAATAGAAGCTGAAACCAAAGGAATAAATAATCGTTTCAGAGAAGTAATATTAGAAAATTTCCCAAACATAGAAAGGGAGGTCGACACCCAGGTAAAAGAAACATATAGAACCCCTAATAGACAAGATCAGAGAAGAGGTTCACCACACCACATAATAGTCAAATTGACTAACGTAGAGGCCAAGGAGAGAATCTTAAAGGCAACCAGAGAAAAAAACCAAGTAACATACACAGGCAAACCAATAAGAATCACTCCTGATTTTCCAAAGCACGTTATGAAAGTCAGGCGGGCCTGCGGTGACATATTACAAACTCTGAAAGAAAACAACTTCCAACCAAGATTTACCTACCCAGCAAAGATATCTATAAAATTTAATGGGGAAATAAAAACCTTCTATGACAAACAGAAGCTGAAAGATTTTATGTCTGCCAAACCAGCATTAGAGAAAATACTCAAAGAGATTAACTATAAAGAAGAGATAATAAATAGATGCCAGAACCAAAGAAACAATAACTTCCATCGAACAGCAAACTAAGAAAAGAAAAAAAACACTACCCCAAACAGAAGTCAAAACTCAAAATGTTAGGAATTAAGAATCATCTCTCAATAACCAAGCTGAATATAAATGGACTCAATTCCCCAATCAAAAGACATAAGGTATCAAAATGGATCAAAAATCTTAATCCATCTATATGCTGCCTACAAGAAACACACCTTAAAAGTAAATACACTCACAAACTAAAAGTAAAAGGCTAAAGCAAGGTAATCCATGCTAGTGGAACACGAAGACAAGCAGGAGTAGCAACTATGATATCAGACAAATTAGACTTCAAGCCTAAATTTAGCAGAAGAGACAAAGAAGGTCACTTTTTACTGGTAAAAGGAACAATCCAGCAAGAGGATATAACGATAGTCAACATTTATGCCCCAAATATAGGTGCGACCACTTTCATAAAGCAAATTCTTCATGACTTTAAGTCACATATAGATACTGATACAATAATATTGGGAGACTTCAACACTCCTTTCACAACACTCGATCGATCTTCAAGACAAAAGTTCAGTAAAGATGCCTCAGACCTAAGGAACACCATAGGTCAAATAGACCTACTAGACACGTACAGAATATTCCACCCAACTACAGCCAAATTCACATTTTTTCAGCTGCACATGGAACCTTCTCTAAAATAGACCATATCCTAGGCCACAAAGCAAGTACTAGCAAATTCAAGAAATGTGACATAATCCCCTGCGTATTTTCAGACCATAATGGAAAGAAACTAGAAGTCAACTGTAAGAAGACACAGAGAAATCTCATAAACACGTGGAGATTGAACACCACACTGCTGAATGAAGGATGGGTCATAGAGGAAATGAGGGAAGAAATTAAGAAATTCCTAGAAACAAATGAAAATAGGGAAACAACATATCAAAATCTCTGGGACACATTGAAAGCAGTGTTGAGAGGAAAATTCATAGCACTGAGTGCTTACATAAGTAAAACTGAAAAGCACCAAATGAACAACCTAATGACACACCTCAAAGCCCTTGAAAAGCAGGAACAGTCTAACCCCAAAGCCAATAGAAGACAGGAAATTATTAAAATTAGAGCAGAAATCAGTGAAGTGGAGAATAAAAAAATACAAAAAATCAACAAAACCAAAAGCTGGTTCCTCAAAAAAATACACAAGATAGATAAACTATTAGCCAACCTAACCAAACGAAAGAGAGATTCAACCCAAATTACCAAATCAGAGATGAAAAAGGAAATATCACCACCGACAGGGAGGAAATCCAGAGGATTATCAGAAACTACTTTGAAAAGATATACTCAAGCTAAACGGAAACCTAGAAGAAACTGACAAATTTCTAGACCAATACAACCCTCCCAAATTGAATCAAGAAAATATAGAAAAATTAAACCAACCAATAACAATCAAAGAGATTGAAGTAGCAATAAAGAGCTTAACATCAAGGAAAAGCCCAGGTCCTAATGGGTTCCCAAGTGAATTCTATAAAACCTTTATGGAAGAGCTGATCCCAATATTCCTCAATTTATTCCATGAAATAGAAAGAAATGGGACTCTCCCAAATACATTCTACAAAGCCAATATCACATTAATACCAAAACTGAATAGAGACAGCTCAAGGAAAGAAAACTACAGGCCCATATCATTGATGAAGTTAGACACAAAACTTCTAAACAAAATACTAGCAACTCGCATTCAAAACCACATCAAGAAAATTATACACCATGACCAAGTCAGGTTTATCCCAGTGATGCAAGGCTGGTTCAACATATGTAAAACAATCCATGTAATTCACCACATAAACATAACTAAAGACAAATTCATACTAAAACCACTGCAGAGAATCGGAATAGAAGGAACATACCTCAACATCATAAAGACCTCAACGTCATAAAGATATCATAAAGACCTCAACATCATAAAGACAATATACAATAGGCCCACAGCAAACATAATACTGAATGGGGAAAAACTTCGAGAGCTCCCCTTAAAAACAGGAACAAGACAAGGATATCTGCTTTCACCACTCCTTTTCAATATAGTACTTGAAACTCGAGCCAGAGCAATAAGGCAAGAGAAGGAAATAAAAGGAGTAAAAATAGGAAAAAAGGAACTGGAACTATCTCTATTTGCAGATGACATGATACTATACATAGAAGATCCAACAAACTTAACCAAAAGGCTTATAGAACTGATCAACAAATTCAGCAAAGTATCTGGATACAAAATCAATCTTAAAAAATCAGAAGCTTTTCTGTATGCCAACCATAAATACACTGAAAAGAAATCCAGAAGACATTTCTACTCACGATATCACCCAAAACAATAAAATACTTGGGAATAAACCTAACCAAGGAGGTAAAAGACCTCTACATGGAAAATTATAAAACATTGAAAAAAGAAATAACCCAATCAAAAAATGGGCAAGTGAACTAAATAGACACTTCACAGAAGAAGAAATACAACTGTCCAATACGTGTATGAAAAATGTTCAACATCATTAGCAGTCAGAGAGATGCAAATCAAAACTACCCTAGAATGGCAATCATTAAAAATATAAATAACAAATGCTGGCAAGGATGTGGAGAAGTAGGAACTCTCTTATACTGTTGGTGAGACTGCAAATTAGTGCAACCACTTTGGAAAACAGTGTGGAGGATCCTCAGAAGAATGGGAATGAACCTACCATATGACCCAGCAATACCACTTCTAGGCATCTACCCAGAAGATCTGAAACCAAACTACCAGACTAATGCATGTGTATCTATGTTTATAGCTGCACAATTCACAATTGCCAAACTTTGGAACCAGCCAAGGTGTCCATCAACAGATGAATGGATTACAAGACTATGGGATATGCACACAATGGAATTTTACGCAGCCATAACGAAGAACAAAATTATATCATTTGCAGGGAAATAGAACTAGAGAACATTATGCTAAGTGCGATTAGTCAATCACAAAGAGTGAAAAGTCAGATGTTCTCCCTAATATGTGGAAGCTAGATAGAATGAGATTTAGAAGGGACTCCAGATAAAGAAGAAGAAAATTTTAGATGAACAAAGAAGGTGACCTAACTGAGGGAGTTGGGAGGGGAGTGGAGGGAAACACACTAAGGCACATGATGTATATACACAAACTTATAAAACTCAATCACTATCCTGTGCACGAAAGGGAGGGAAGGGGGAGGAAATAGGGTGGGATTTGAGGGAGGGCTAAACAAGCAATGCATGCATATGTGATTCTGCTACCCTGACACTTATCAAATGTATAATTACAATGCACCAATAAATGAATATATAAAAATATAAATAATAACCAATGTCTCTATTAAAAAAATCTTTGTTGTTTATAAATTACCAGTCTCAGTTATTCTGTTATAGCAGCGCAAATGGGCTTGAAAAATATTTGTTTTCAATTTTGAATGTGTAAGTGAAGCAGTAGTTTTAAAGTTGCACAGTACTAATAAAAATACTAATATTTTAATGATGCTTTCTGGAAATATACCTAGTAATTTATTGCTCATAATATTGTTTATTATAAATAATTGAAATCTGAAACAGAATTTATGAAAGATATAGGAAGGAAGTAATTCCTGAAAAGAGAAATGAAGTCATCACTAAAAAGTTACAATTTGCAATTTGATATTTGTAAACAAAATAGTAGAAAATCAATTCCTTGTATTAATTTAGTTTTTTTTAATTATTTGGTGACATGACAGTTTATCCTTAGTCATAATTATACCACCATTTCTTATTTCCTTTAACAATTTCAAGATGAAGAATCTTATTCCTTATAGAAAGTTAAGTAAGCATTTTCCTTTCCTTCACTGGAACTGTAGAGTTGAGGTAATCCTGAAACCTGACACTGTGATATGAGTCCCAGTGCCAGGAGGATGAGTGCCCTTCACTTTGATCTTTACTTCCAGGAACTAACTTTAAGTGACACTTCTCATTAACCCTCACCAGCTCATCCCTAAAGCTTTCTGCCTTTTCACAAGCTGTGAATGAGAACTCTTCCTGGTGGCACCAATATTGTTTGCTGAGTAATACTTTGTTTTGAATTTGCAGCTTCAGGATCATTTGCTAATTAAAATTGCTTTACCACTGAGAGGCCCCCTGAGGTTTGCCCTTGTTTATCCGGGTTAGACCATGAGAGCATGATTGAACCAAGTCTTAGACCATAATTTGCTGCTAATTCAAGTGAAAACATTGCAAATAAATTGATAAAATTGGCACACAATTTTATCCACACATATAGAGAAATAGATTCATCATAAACTGAAAAAATGAATATGCAGATATACAATATGACACTGAAAGATTATATATGATCAGTGGAAATATAGAACTAATTTCTAAGTGTGCTATTGATAAAGGGAAAGGAGTATACATTGAACAAACTGCATTTTCAGATTGATTTTTTTTAACCATATAGTTCTGGAGTGTCCTTTGGCCTTAATTAACATGTTCCCTTTTTAGGATATAATAACCCAACTCAACCTTAAATAAGTTTAGGCTAACTGTCCCACAGAAGGCAAATGCTGTGACATATTCAGGTTCACATTCCCACATTTGTTTGATGCTATGATATGATAAAAAGTAGATGTGGTGTGTGTGTGTGTGTGTGTGTGTGTGTGTGTGTGTGTGTGTGTATTGGGGATAGGAAAGTTTTAGCAACATTAATTGCTTCAGTATAGCTAGAAACTTTGAGAGAAAATGCCAAGTATATAAAATATGAGAATCAAAAGAATAATAGAACTGTTTCAAAAGCAATATATAAAAATAAGACTTAAGTATCAAACTAAATAATTACCCTGATTTATATTCATTATCTGATATATTGCATATTGAGTATTCAGCAACAAAAATAACATACAACAGACAGACCCTCACACATGTTTGAGGTGTAAGTAGGAAGAATAGATGGGCTGAGGAAGGACAGTGGATAAAGGAAGAAGTTGGCATAGGGCTTTTTTCTGTTCTCCAGCTCAAAACCACTCGGGGCCAAATCAAAGAAGAGAAGCAAGTAAGACCTAAATATTTCAGTTTTGAAAGATGGTATGTTGTCTGAGAATTCTTAAGGAAAACTATGAAAGAGAAAATTAGTAGTTAAGACATCTAACTTTGAATTGAAACACTTCTGTTTTAGACATCAATTGTCCATGTTATGATCTATAACCAGGAGCTATCTAAAGTTTACTTAGAGTTTTAAAAAGAAATAAGTAACAATGGTGTACATATACTTTTAAATAACACAATTAAAGGTCACTGTTTTTTAAATATTTTCCCAGATAATTAACTAGTCCTATAGGAAAATCCTAACATAATGTGAGTTGAACTAAACAAAATATTGGTAATTCACCTTATTCTGAATAGGTTGTGATATCTAATGGCACTGTCTTATATTTCATAAGTTTTTGGCAGAGTTTACAATTAAGTTATATAGATTATTACCGCGGATATGATGAAGGAAGAGAGGGAGGGAGAGAGGGAGGGAGGGAGGGAGGGAGGGAGGGAGGGGACAGACAGGAGGAGGCTGGCAAGGAAGGAAGAAAGAAATCCTTTTAACCATTACTTTTATTCTGCAGCTCTGAAGGCAGGAGGATCCTTCCAAATTTCAGGAAGAAAATCTGGGCAGATCCTGACAGCGTAAGAGAACCATGCCACTGAATTAGGACCCTGTGTAAAGGCCTTGGGGAATAGAGCACTTATTATCATTGGTACTGATTGACAAAAAAGAGATTTGAGAAAGATGAAAATTGTCATAACTATGCAAGTATTGTTAGCATATCAAAGTGGCCTATATTTTAAACTAATATTAATTATTTTTCTAAGAATAGATGGATATCTATATGCATTTATCTGTATATACCTTGGAACACTGACCTGTAAATTACTACTATCTCTTGACATATGAATCAGATTTAAAGACAGATTCTTAGTATGACAAACTAGTTGATCGTTGCATTTTGTTTATTCTGATAGCCTGTCTCTTTCAAACACAAGGTTTGCTCTGGTTTACTCTAGAATTCATAATTTACAGAAGGAAATTAGAGATGTGTACATTGTGAATTTGAGATGTGTACATGCCCTGAATATTTCATAGACTCCTTTATAGATAGAACCTGATCTAAAACAAGGCATATGTTAAATCTTCTTACACAAGGCCCCACTCTTGTCTTTCTCTGCACCCCACAGTGCTCATCCGAGTGAAGAGTCATCTTTGAAGGCAATTGGAGCTTCTTGCTTGGCTGAGCACCATGGAGCTTGGAACAAGATAAAAAAAGAACCACAGACTTTCAACTATAATTCTGCTAGCAGGACACACTGAAACCATCCAGCCAGACAACTGTGGGATAGGTTCCCTGGTCCCTTAGCCATGTAAAAATAAACAAACAAACAAACAAAAAAAGAATACCTGTATACTCATTGGCCAACCATTAAAAATGAGAAAAATGTTTCCAATCATGTTCAGGATTTATTTTATTGAAACTTCCTTCTGAATAATTTGCTTACATGTATACATAATTGTGCCATTTACAGTCTGCATAATTTTTTGTGTTGAGATAAAGACAGGTAAAATGTTCATTCTATTGGCTTTCCATTAAAATAACTGATAGCAAGATCATCATGTCTACAGAGCATTAGTGGCTGTTTGTTGCGACTTTAGGGAAAGTTGGAGGTTAAATATGGACAATGTTGTCTCATAATCAGCAATTTTCAGATCACTTCCCAAATAACTATTTTTCTTTTCAAAATAAATATTTAAACACCTCACCCAAAACTACTGAATATAAATAGGAATTGAAATGTTGCTGAAGCCATTCTCAGAAATCATCAGGTTTAGGAACACTATACGAGATGACGTTTTGACTCCTAAAAACCTCTCTCTAAGAAATTCAAATACCAATTCATTTAAACTACAACCTATGTTCTCCATAGAAAATTATATGCTTAGGAAAAGCAGATAGAGTATAAACATTTTAGCTTTATATGATGGACTCCTTTGGCTCTATTTTTGTTGTTATTTTTAAATATACTGTTGAAGTATTTAACATAATCTATTTTTATGTTGTCATCTTGTGTCCAATACTGTTCTGTGCACATGATTTCTTGATGGATATGCTCAGTATCATTGTTTTTGGGGTGTATGTGTGTGTGTGTGTGTGTGTGTGTGTGTGTGTGTGTGTGTTACTGGGGATTGAACCTGCAGTCATTCCACCCCTGAGATATAGCCCAGTCTTTTAATTTTGAAACAGGTTCTCACTAAGTTACTGTGTGCTGGCCTTGAATCTGTGATCCTCCTGTCTCAGCCTCCAAAGTACTGAGAATGCAGGTGTGTACCACCTTTCCCAGCTTGCTCAATATGACTTTAAATCAAATTATTGAAATAGATTTATTTAAACTAACACTTGGACCCTTCACAGAAGTGTAAATAACGTCACACTGGCAGGATTGATTTACTTTTGGCTTTGAGAGAGATTGGATTTGGGTAGAAAAGTATTCCCCACTAAGGATGAGTGATGAAATGCTGTTCCAAACCAGACCCTACAGAAGGACACGGATGGCATTCAAATTGCATTGAATAATCAAGCTGAAGGTTTCTCCTTCAGGCCCATTTCTGAGACCTTGGGCCCAGATCTCAGACCCCAAATGGTGAAACTAAGGAGGTTATGGCTGAGGTAGAGGCCTGAAGCAAGTGTATGAATGCTAATGCAAAAGAATCCCAAGCTGGGAACAGAGCGCTGGCTGTGTGTGAGTGCAGAAGCTGTGACCTGAAGCCAGGCTGAGTTGAAACCCAGGACTGGTAGTCATGGCAACAGGGGAGCATCCAGAAGTCAGAGCCAGAAAACAGAGCAGGTCAAATGTGGAACAGGCTGTTGGTCAGAGTAGAGAGGTGACAGCCAGAGAACCAGACTAGGCGGGAGCCAGGGACCGCTCCAAGGTGCACAGGCAGCAGGAAGCTCTGGAGCCCAGTCCAGATGGAATTCTGCTGGGTGTCTGCTCGCAGCTCCAGCTGGCTCCAAGTTCCATTCACTCCTCATGCAGATCCCTCCAACTGGCGTGTGATGTTCCATGGCTTTCTATCTTGCCAGAAACTCTGTAAGGTGACCCCATTTGTAGAAAATGTCAGAAGTAAGTTAAAGGGTAGATTTTTTTTCTTTTTATACTCCTTTAGAAGGATAAAAATATATTTTTGGTGCCCTAATGAAATAGTCCAAGATTCTTGACCATGCTAGCCTGGCAGATTCCAGAAGATGTCGCCGGGAAGAATTATAGTCTTTCAGGTTCTCTACAGAAAACACACATTTCTTTATTCTTAATATTGGTGACCAATGTGTGTACCAGACTGCATTGTGAAGATGAGGGATTTTCACATTCCATTTATTACTTCCTAGTAATGACTGGATTTATTGATGCTTGCTTTGACTTGCTATATCTAAGGTATTAGGCCAAAAAAATTTTGTTGTTTGAATAGCCAAGCATAGTGGCACACGTCTGTAATCCCAGTGTTTGGGAGGCTGTGAGAGGAGGATTGCATATTTAAGGCCATTCTCAGCAACTTAGTGAGACCTGCAGTAACTTAGCAAGACCCTATTTCAAAATAAAAGAATAAACAAGTAGCTGTGAGTGTAGCTCGGAGGTAGAATGCCCCTGGGTTCAATCCCCATTACCAAAATACCAACACACATATTTATATGTATATATATTTGAATATATGAAATATGTTATATGTTTATGCACACACATACTTATATATATATATTTGAATATATGAAATATGTTATATGTTTTGTTTGTATACCTACTTTAAAAGGTAGGTTATGATCACTCTTCTTTTGTACTTAAGGAAATATAAACTTAGCGATACGTGTAAACCAAATAAAGATGGAGTCAAGATATAAGGAAAAAGCTCTGATATTAGCCATAGACTATAAATATAAATATAATATATTTAGAAATATCAAGAGCATCTAATCTAAAAAAAGTGAATAGATTAAGCTGAGAAAGGAAAGGGAGAGGAAATGTCTGGTGAAATGGATCTAACAATGAACACAAAATTCCTGTGATGGGGAGTGCCAAGCTTGTCATTTGTGGAAAGAAGAAGGGCAGGGCTGGAAGGAGGGAGGGAGAAGGAGAAGAGGGGGAAGTTAGCCAAGCATCTCCATCCACACGAAAGCTCTTTGCAATGTGGTGGTATAATATTCACAAGTCTTGTTATTCCCAAACATGTGTATGCTTTATAGTCACAGTAATGAAAATATGAATATGCTGGAATAATACTTTAAAAATGGATGTTTATGCTGATCTTAAATTTTGTTTGTTTCTTAGTCTTTTCCTCTGTGTCTTTGAGAATCAACTAACATATCTTATGCAAAATGCAAATGAGCACATACACATTAAGGTTTACAGAAACTCAGAAGTACTGTGTCTAGGGACATGGGCCCAGTAGAGTTCATGGATCGTAGGTTAAGAACTCCAAATTTAGAGTGCTTTATTACTTAATAGACTTCATACTTTCCTTTGAATTATAAAAGCTCTAGAGGTTGTCCATACTTACAAACGAGCACGCTTGAACTTATACGTTTTGCCATAGAGGACCACCATCACAGTCCCCTAATTTGTTCCTGATGAATAGAACACATATCTAGCATTATGTACAGTGTTGGATTATATATTATTAAATCTAACCAATATAATTTGAGGGCAAGCTATATTTAGCTTCACAACTAAATGGATCCTAATAAGTATCTGTCTATGTAGTATTAACTAAGTATGGGGGGGAAACCTGCAAATGTGGTCACAAAGCAGTTTTAAATAAATGCAGCCTAAGCTTGTTCTAAAGATTTATAACCAATAGCAAATACAAAGAATTATATATTTCTTTGTACATCTAATTTTATAGTGGAATAAGCACAATGAATAAAACCCACTGAATGATTTGAAAAGATATGAGTTTTAGGAGGTTGGTAATTAAATTACTTGTTTTCCTGTCTCTATAGGTTCTGTAGTTTTAATTCCTAGCAGCTCATATTGAGTAAAGCAGGTTAGGGTGATTGTTTTTCTCTGCCTCTTCTATTAGAACATTTTGAAAAGTTGAATGACAAGTATATAACCAATATGTCAGCAACTTTTTCTTACAATTAAAGGCACAATCTCTTTTTTTTGTGGCCTACATAGTTTTTGTTGCTTTCAAAAAAACTAATAACAGTAACTTTTTTTTTTTTTTTGGTCTGAGAGTTTAACTTCTCTTTCTCACTCATTACTCTTAAACTCAAGATGTCCAAATGCCACATTCCCTTTCTATCATCAATTCCCCATGCACAGTGGCATTTGTAAAGAAAAAAAAAAAAACATGCACTGCACTGAAGGTCCCTGAACCCTGAAATGCTGGTATGTTTCCACTGCTGTCTATCAAACTTCATTCATAAATGAATTCACTTATTTTTCATTCACTCAAAAGTAAGCAATCTCAGTCACCCAATCACTTAATTTAAGCAATTCATAGTTAAATAGGAATTTCTTGATGAATGTAGATGGTAATAAATAACGGCGATGGGGAGAGCCCTCCCTCTTAAGTATTTCTAGAGCACCTGCCTTTTATAGACCAAAATTTGAAAAGCAACTTATCTCTGAAAATCATTCCTTCCCTGAAGAATCTCTCTCTCTCTCTCTCTCTCTCTCGCTCTCGCTCTCGCTCTCGCTCTCACTCTTCGTTCTCTCGCTCTCTCGCTCTCTGTCTCTCTTCTTCTCCTCTCTTTCTCTATCTCACATCTTTGCATAAATAAATAAAGGGTGAAAGTGTAGTGTGGATGAGTTAGCTCAGTGTTAATAAGAGAGAATCTACACTCTTAGCTCAGATGTTTTTTTCATCTAGATTGTTTAACAGGTTTTATTCTTTCTTAGTAGCATTATGGTCTCACATTTGTTTTTAATAATTTATGTCTCACTGCTTTCAGATAACTGATTTGATAGACTTAGCATTTTCATACTCTAGGAAGATAGTTCACCTATAAATAAGAGGTTTATTTATTCTCATTTCCCATTTGGTTTAGGATTTGGTTTTCCCCCACTGAATATCTTTCAGTGATTCTACGCCTTCTGGTAAGCAACTGGAATATCTACTGTATGCATATGCATCTCAAGCTACATCATGGACTTCATTTTCTAGTGTTTCACTCATATACATTAAATTTAGCTAGTAATTGATCTGAAACACAAATAAAAATTTAATGGTAGTATTGCCTAGCTCTCCATTTCTTTTTCCCCATATTTATTCTTTAAAGAAATATCTCACAGTAAGTTTTCTACCTCAGAAAATGAGAATGGAAACTCAGGCTGTTTTCTCTGAAATGAACCAGTTTCTCTGCCATTGTGTTTTATGTCTGAATTGTCTAACTTAAATTGCATGCCCTTGGGGCAGAGAGTGGCCTGATATCTTTTTTTTTTTAAGAGCCAACTATCCTGTCACTGTTCTATAAAACAATAACGAAGTGAATTGAAGATATGTGCATGGTGCCAGGTTGACAGAAATGGAGTCAATGTTCTGAGAGGTGTTAAGACAGTGTTTCCTAACAAGCAGCATCTCCGAAAGTCATATAGCGATGAATGAGGAAGTGGAAGTAAGAACAAGAGCAAGAAGGCAGGTATAAGAAGTTAATTATTTGAACCCGGGCGTGGTGGTGCACGCTTGTAATCCCAGTACTTTGGGAGGCGGAGACAGGAGGATCCGGGTTCAAGGCCAGCCTCAGCTCTTTCTCTCTCTCTCTCCCTCCCTCTCTCTCTCTCTCTCTCTCTCTCTCTATCTATCTCTCTCTCTCTCTACTTAGTGAGACCCTCTGCAACTTCGTAAGACCCGGTTTCAAAATAAAGTATAAAAAAAAAGGGCCGGGAGTGTAGCGCGGAGGTAGAACGCCCCTGGGTTCAATCCCCGGTACCGCAAAAAAAAAAAAAGTTAATTATTTGAGAATAACTTGGATTTAGTTGAGCTAACACACCTCCATGAAATGAAGGACCGGTCTTTTAACCATCAAGCATATGCCTCTTTTTTTCCATTGGGCATATTTTACAAACATACTTTCAACTCAATAATGAAAAAAAAATCCACAAAAGTTTTACTGTGTATATGTAATGTGTTAATGAGAAAACTAAACATAGGAGGTGCTAGTCAGCTCTGCATTACTGTAACAGATACTTGATGTAATCAACTTATAAAGAGGAAGGGTCTCAGAGGCTTCAGTCCTTGGTCATTGGCCAGTTGCTCTGGGGCCCATGGTGGGACAGTATATCATGGTGGGCAGAATGTGGTGGAGCAAAGCTGCTCGTCTCTTGTTGGCCAAGAGCCAGAGAAAGAGAGAGACAGGAAGAAGCAGGTGTCCCGATGTCCCTTCAAGGCCATGCCCCCTAAAGACCTAACTTCTTTCTACTAGCTCCTACTTCTTAAGGGTTCCACCACTTTCCAATAGCACCATGGGCTGGGACCAAACCTTCAACACATAGTTCTTTGGGGAACATGTATTCAAACTATAGCACAAAAGATCACATTTGTTCAAAAGTTCTTAATTGGATTCTCCTGTAAATAGGACAAAAAGAATTTTGAGGACCATGTCCTCAACTAAAAGGAACCTCCTTAGAGAGGACTTGTTTAATCACCTTATCTAAACAAACTGTGACTATCAAGCTTCTCCCCAAAACACCTTCACACTGTCCTGCATTACTTTCCTTATCTAAATCACCTCTATTGGGCATTATGTATTTAGTTAAAAATTTATCTATCATGTTATTCAAATATAAATAAGTTCTGTGAGGGAAATGGTCCCATCTGTGTTGTTTTGCCAGTACCTAATAGAATGCTGAAACATAGTAGGTATCAATAAATATAAGTTTAAAAATAATGGAAAGGAGCTTTGAAATAAAATAAGTGGTCTAAATAAAATAAGTAATTTGTTACTTATTATCCCTAATTCTATTAGGAATATCACTAAGATAGTGAGATTTTCTAATAGAAAGTGTAGCATATATGGGGTATTCACTAAATACATATTGAAAGAAAAAAATTATGAGCTGGTATCCAAAAATTTACAGAAGTATTTTGAAAAATATCAAAACTTATCCAACTTTCTGCCATGATTATATACATATATATAACATATGTGTATATATATATATATATATATGCCATACACACACACACACACACACACATATACACACATGCACACACATATACCTTACAAGAGTTGATAGGTAATAAGTAAAATGGGAAGAGGATTAAGAGAAATGTAAGGAAAGATGGAAATTGTAAGATAGTAACTAAAATAGAAAATCATATTTTACCTAACTTTCTACATAATATTCTATTTAACTGCAGATGATAAAATTAAGATGTCATTAAGGTGGGTCCTTATCTAATAGGACTCCGCACTTATAAAAAGAGGAAATTGGGACACAAACAAACATGGAGACAAGGTCCCAGGGACAATCATGTAAATATATAGGGTGAATGTCATTGATAAGTCAAGAAATTCCTGCAGCTAACAAAAGCTGGGAGACAGACATGGAATGGATTCTCTCTCACAGCCTTCAGAAGGATCCAGGGCTGCAGACACATTGACTTGTGACTTTCAGCTCCAGCACCATGGACAAATAAATTTCTGTGTAGTCTGCCATATTTAGTACTTTCTTACAGTAGCACTAGCAAAATAACACACTATTCATTCTCAACTCCAATGGTTGAAGTTACTAAATATGCCAAATATCTAGATATTTAATTTTTTAATAACATAATTCAACAATTTAATTACACAAACAATTATAGAGTTACAATTAATTTGTTCTTATATAAGTCTCTGGTTATATAATTAGCTTTTATTCTGTTAACGTATTAAGAAATTGTAACAAGACCTATTATTATTGTTATTATTATTACAAATTAATATTATTATTAATTTTATTAATAAGGTATAAAACATCAAACGTTAATACATTTATTCATATTTAATGGGTAGTTAATTTATAATCCTAAATCCATTCAAATATAAATTATAGATTTTCTCACCTTCAAACTAGATGTTTAATATAAGGAATGTAGCTCATATAACATTTTCAAAATTTATGGAGCTAGTTTTGTAAGAATGATTTATAAATATTTACTTATGTCCATAATAAATAAATATTCTGAACTAGAATTTGTCTGATAAAATTACCAGTTGCCACTATACTTTGATTTAACCTTAAGAACACATTCTGTTCGATTCTAATATTTACTAAAAAGAGCTTTTACCAACAATATATATCGATAGCATTCATACATGTAGAAACAATTTTCACTTTATATCTGATTGTATCATTGAATATGGGAACTTTTCACTTAAAATCAGGACCACCAAAGGAACATAATTAACTCTAAGGATTAGCGCAAAGAAATAAGCATTTTCTTTATCTACCACAACACAACTGGTGATATTTGAGTTCAGGTTAATTATCTATTAGAAGGAATGTTTGTCTTTAATAATTCAATTTAATTTAATTAGTATTCATTTGATTTCTCTAAGATACTCCAAACATTACAGAAAAAACTGAATAAACAAATTTCCCATTGTGAGAACATGAAAACCTAGATTGTGTTTAGATGCAAAAATGTGGTTAAGTTACAGCTTCCAAAGGTATGTGTGTAAAACTAACATTGAACACTATTATGTTTTCTCATAATATCTTCCAGTATATTTCATTTTAAATCAGGCCTGAAAATCTTGTAATTTAACTCTATTCATGATTTGTATTTCTATTTACTCTTCCAATCTTATTTTTGTGCAGTTTGTTTAGTGTTACTGGTAAACTAGATAAGGATTTTGTGAAAGTAAGAAATTTAAACTTCTGATGCTTCAGATTTCTTATCTGTAAAATAAAGTGAAGATTTTAAGACAAAAGCCTGCATTTGCATTTTGTAGATTGTTTATGAGTTTCTATTCTCTAAGCTAAGAATAAAACTCAATAAACACAATTGGCAATGAACTGTGTTTTGTTTTGTTTCTTTTTTTTCCCAGAAAACTGTTGCTTGTACCTTAACTCATGGTTTGATTTTTATCCCAAAAGTTCTTTTTTTAAATCATAAACATCACTGTCATGCAGTTTTGAACAATATTCTTAAATAAGCAAAAGGAATGCAATATGTCTGGCTTTCAAAGCTGCAAATTTAATAGACTTTGCAGAGAATTGTTCTGGCAATTGTTTTGTATATTATTGCATGCTTATGGATATATAAATGCTTCTATACCTCTTGCAAAGCATAGTGGTAATACATGTTCACGTAAGATCCGGATTTATATCCAGGTATAGATTTGTTTCCAGATCTAGATTTAGGTCCAGGATAAAATGTTTTATTTATGAATTTAGAACAACTGAAGTCAAAAGAACCAGTGACTTAACTGCGTTGAACCTCAGGTTCCTTCTCTGTAAAGATGTCTACTCTGTAGAATGAGCGTGTAGTACAGAGTCTGTAATTGACACTTAGCAAATATCACTTCCTTTCTTGACCCTTTCTTCATCTTTCCTCAGAATACAAAGAATTGGTGCCAGGATGCCTGGGCTTTGATTATAGCTCTGGTCAAAAGAAAGTCTTGCTCTTCTGCAAGTGGGTTTGCAGAAGTAGATATTAGGTGTCTTGGATCCCTTCCCCATAAATTTTATCTCTAATTTTATTATTCCAGTCTATATTCCAGCATTACATAAGAGCTAGAAGCTGGGCGTGGTGGCGCACACTTGTAATCCCAGTACTTGGGAGGCTGAGACAGGAGGATCGCAGGTTCACGGTCAGCCTCAGTAACTTAGTGAGGCCCTCCACAACTTAATGAGACACTGTCTTAAAAATAAAACAAAATAGGGCTGGGGGTGTAGCTTGGAGGTAGAATACCCCTGGGTTCAATCCCTAGGACCATACACACACACACACACACACACACACACACACAAACACACACACGGAAAAAACCTTGTTAAGAACAATTTAGAGGAGGAAAGATTTTTAAAAAAGGAACTAGAAACCAGAAGATTTCTGAATCCACTCCCCACACCCCTGAAACATAGTATAACAAATTAAAACTACATATTTACAATTTTAACACCCACAAATAAGTGCTGTTTTGTAGCCCCAGATTTGTTAGGGGGAATCTATCATTTGCTGGTCTCTGTGTTATTTATTTTACAAATGAAGTCTCCACTTTTCACAGCCTGAAATCTTACAATTTCAATATCTTTAATTTCATGCTGGTTAGTGTGTAGTCCCATGTGAACTCACACCTTACCGCTGATACTTTTGAAACAGAGAGAGAAACTATTTGTCTCATATTTTAACATGATTCAATGACTAATTTATCTTTAGTAAAAGTGTTATAATCATTGGAGTCCAATAGAAACATATCACATTATATTAGTAATAACATTCTATTCAATAGGACTATGATTACACATTATTTTAATGAGTACCAAGGAATTATTTGAAATACTTCAAAGATATCAAAAGAAAATTAAAAATGCCTATTCAATAATTGTACCCATGATTCTTGGGTAACAAGACATATGATTATAGCCTGGAAAGTTCTGGAAAGGTTATGCCTTTGCTTAAGATCACAAGATAAGTTATTGGTGAAGCTGAGATGTTTCATGTAAGTCTGTTACTCCAAACACTAGGGCTCCTTTCATATAGTGTCATTTCTCTAAAAAATAACCTATTACTATTGAAATTAAGGTCCAGAATAGGTAATGATCATGTAACTATTTATTTATATATGGATGGACCTCACATCTAATTAAGGAAAATGAATATAATTCCATACTTACAAGTATATAGTTGTTTTCTTTTTCTGTAACCATTTGGCTAGCATGTTTTGGTGTGCAGAACTTACTTCTCCTAATTGTTAGATTCAAAAAACTATAGACTCCAGATACACAGAAGAATCATTTTCTGTAAAATATTTACTGCAGTTAGCAAACCTAAAATACTTTAGGTGTTTGTTTTCCTTTATACTATAAAAATTTTAACATCTCTCGGCATGCCAATATTGATTCATCTTCCAACTACTCAAGGTAGGTATGTGGATTAAAAGTTCTTTTAGATCCAACTTAAGAAGATATAGATAATGATACAGGAATTTCTTGAAGGTTAATGGATTGACCATGGTTAGAAAATCATTAAAGGGTGTACAGCCATCAAGGTGCCTGTCATCTTAATTTCTTTATAATGCAATTTAGAAAGCCATAAACACAATGTCCAGACAGCAATTTTAAGATAATAGAATTTTTATAAATGCTATATAATCAATGTGAAATTTCATTTTAAGTACCTTGAAATGAGAAGAAATACATGTCCAGGTTAACTTATAAAAAGCCATTTGTCAACAGTGTTTTTATTATTTTTTAAAATTGTATAAATGAGAACTCTGTTCTTGTAAGCTCTAAGATGGAAAGTAAGCTACCTTAAAATGTAAATACATGTATAGAAATCTTTAAAATTAGGCAACATGTACAATACTGGAAAAATATTTTAAAGTAAGTATTTTTTAATATTTTCCTTCAGTGATAATTTGGCTTCCTTTTAAAATACTTGCTTTGCTTTAGAATATTTGCTTAAATAATAAGTTTAGTTTTACCTAAAATTAGTAAAAATAATTTTCCTTTAGCTGTAATTCAATAATCATGAACAGAGTACTCTAAAGACATGTTTATAATATTAATGTAAATAACTACTGACATTTTACAATTGTTTATATTATTGGTTTGTTACAATTCTCATTTTCTTTCTCACCTATTCTGGGTGCTACAGTACAAATGATGTCTTTAGTTTACTCTCCTGGTTCCCTTACCCTTACTTTTTAATGAGTTTCATTATTATTACTACTACTACCACTACTACTACTACTACTACTACTACTACTACTACTACTACTACTGGAGATTGAACCCAGGGACATTCTACCTCTGAGCTACACTCCAGCTCTATTTATTTTTATGTGGAAACAGTGTCTCCTTAGGTTGCCAAGAGCCTCACTAAATTGATGAGGCTGGCTTCAAAACTGCAATCTTCCTGTCTTAGCCTCCCAAGAACAGGGATTACAAGTGTGTGTCACCACGCCCGGCTTACATTTAGTACTAATTTAATGTTCATGGAACAAAACTGAACACAAAACTTTTGATGTATTACAGAAATCACTGTGATTTGATCACTGTGATCAGAATGAGTAACTTAATATTTATAAAATAAATAATATTTATACAATAATTATTGCAGAACAGGCACTGTATTAAACATATCATAGATATTTTATCATTTATGTGCAAAGCCAAATAGCAATTATTCAGCAAAGCCAAAATTGAAAATTGGACATACAAATCATATATTCTGCACATTATGAACCATGAGAGTTATTCTTCTGAATGGAAGTGATATTCCATAAGAGAAAGAGAATCCATTTATGAAGAAAATAAGATGAGTAATTGGATTATGAATAATAAAGTGGAGATCCTTTGACAGTATTTATCACTCAAGCGCTTGGTACCTTGGGCTAGCTATTCACCAGATAGATAAACATATAAATTTAAACATAAAATAATAATAAGTATATACATTTTGTGCATGGGGAGATTTCTATAATATCTGAATATTACATCAATCTTTGTGGTGTTTGTATAAAGTTCAGTCTCAATAAAAAATATACTCATGATTTAACACAGTAGAATAATCTTTCTAACCTGGCTCCCAATTAATTGATTAATGTTCTAGGATACTTGAAATACTTGTGTAAATCAGACTGACTGCTGTCCTGAGCCGAGTGCAGACTGAGCAGGACATTGTCGCCTGCTTAACCATATACATATAGTTTCACAGGTGGGATACAGTACTTTCCAACATGAAGTTGTTTTTGTTCCAAATTTGTTTATTTCACCAATGATTCTAGTACAATTAAAAAACTTAGATATTAAGAATCAATATAAAATGCAGCAAGATATGAGTGCAAGTAAAGAAATACTGATTTTATGGAGATCAAGTTGAGTGATGAATTGGGCTAATTGACCAATGTGTGCATGTATACTTCTACCACCCTGAAACCCATCAATATGTATGATAACAATGCACCAGTTACAAAAAAATTCTATTGAGATAGGTGTGAGCAGTTTTAGAATAACAGAAAAATATTTTTGAAAATTCCTAAAGACTTTGTACTCAGATTCCTAAAAACAAAATTAAAATTCATAAAACAAAACTAAATTCATGGCTAAAACACTTATTTGGTGTTTTTTGTTTTGCAAAGAGGCAAAATTCCAGTGAACACTCAAAGAAGGTTCTTCGACTGGCATCGAAGGTTGTGTGACTGGATGCACATTCTAAGTTAAAATAAAAATTTTAAGCCAGGCGTGGGGGTGCACATTTGTAATCCCAGTACTTGGGAGGCTGAGACAGGAGAATTGGTTCAAGGACAGCCTCAGCAACTTAGTGAGGCTCTCAGCAACTTAGCGAGACCCTGTTTCCGAATAAAAAATAAAATAGGGCTGGGGGTATAACCCAGAAGGTCCCTGGGTTCCATCCCCAGTACCACACACACACACAAAATTAAGAAGATATTCATTATATTTAGCCTATCTACCATGACCACTTTGAATGTGTGATTACTTCATATTAATAAATATATAATGCATATCTGCTTAAACAAAGCTTAAATTAAGCTCATTATTTTCTTCCAGTATGTTATCAATCATTTAGATAGTTATTGTCAAATTTGTGATGATTTTGTATAGATAGTTATTGTCAAATTTGTGATGATTTTGTATACACAATTCGTATTCTCAGAAATGATTTTATCCTCAAAATTTTTAGACATGGTCTTTCAATAATTTCTTAACATTTGTAGGAATTTATAAGATAATAGCTATTTTTCAGTAATAACAAATAACTAAGTTAATTATGATGGAATTGAAATCTTGAAAAGTTTGAACTCAGCTGCATTTGCACCGTGTAATAACACACGCACGCATAGGCATTTGCACCATTTAATAACACACCCACACAGAGGCACGGGATCAAACAATGGACTTGTTGAAGCTTTTAAGCTAAAGATTACAATATCCTCTGAACTCAGTATAACCTTCTCATGTGTGTTTAATCTCTTTTTTTCCAAATTATTATTGCATTTCTCTGAAAGATGAAAGTTTACATTAGAATTAATGTATCTGAAACTTTCATTTTTGTATGAATATAGCAATGTTAATGTTATAGTAATTTAATTCAAAAAGCAAATCCCCAATAGATTATTTAAATATGTTATCTAGGAACATAGAGACATAATTGCTTTCAGCGATATAATATGCATAGATTTCTTTCCAATGTTGAAAAGAATAACTTCTATAATTTTTATATGCAAATGCTTTTGAAAATTAGTTCACCTTATACATGGCAATGTCTTGAATGCAACTAATTAGGTGATCTTTTGAAAACTCTATTTAAATGAAGGCAGATGATTCATGGGATAAATCATAAAATTAAATTGCTTTTTTAACATCTTCTTTAATACTGCTAAAGAATCCTGATAACATAGCTATGGTTTTCTTTTCTTTCTCTTTTTTTTCTTGTTATTTCTTCTGCTAAGAATCAGCTCATGTGTTTAAGAGTTTAGACTCACAATTTCAATCCCCGGATTCCTTTGGCAAATATTTTTGAAGGATCAACCATGTCCAAGGCATTTCAGAAGCTGATATCAGCATTTATAACACACGTTGTCATCAAGGAACATTTCAGTTTTATACTACATCATCTTGGACTTCTGTGAAATTATTCCAAGTCAGAAAGCAATAGAAAACAATCAGCACATATGTAGATGCTGATTCAGTGTTTCCTCACTTTGTAATTAATGACCATTCTATTTATTGGTAATTTTAAAAGTTTCTTTTCATTGAGGAAAGACAGAGATTAATGAGACCCTGCCAGTTTAGAATGAAATCAATCAATCAACTAATTTGTCAGCCTTTATATTTAATGCAGTTTAGTTTTCTGCATGGCCTGAATAGTTTTATTTGGGTTAGTATATATAATTTTTTGTATTGTAAATTTAAAGACAATATTTTATTCACTTACTCTGTAATGTTCTTTGCTTTACTGCTATGAAGTAAAATGGCACTGTCAATTATAATTTCCCATTTTGATTAATGACATTCTAAAAGTTCTGTAGCTTTCTAAATGAACCCAAGGACCACTACCAATAAACAGTAATACATAGTATGTAATAACAAAACAAACTTCCCCAAATACGAAAAAACTCAAAAGAAAATAAAAAGTCATCCAACTTGTGGAAATATGATTACTTTAAATGTAATGATTTGTAAACACTCTTGTACCCAATATTCAACAAAAACAAGAAAATAGTAGCAAAATGAATATACTCAAACTAAATAACATACATGCATGCATAATAACTAATGCATTGATAGAAGAAAAATAGAAAATTAAAAAACATAAAGACGTTCTTCTTATTTTTAGGCCTTCAATGTAGTATATTTTAATGTTTATATGTGAATTATCTTAGAAATGTTCTGGTTATTAAAATTCCTGCTTTCCACTCACTCCATTTGTGAATAAAAGCATTACTATGGCAATAGTATCATTTCATGAATTGTGTTATTGTTAATGAAATGGCTTACAATATTTAACTTCTTTTCAATTTTATAATAAAACAAAAGATAGGTGTTCAAAAAATACTTTAAATATAGCTCACAATATTCAGTTCCTCATTTCCACAGATTGGGACCTAACTCCACAAGGCTCTTGCAAATAGAAATCATATAGGGCCAGGGAAACCAGCTGAGTTTTATTCAAGTGTAACTATCCTTATTCTATGTCTAGTTATTACATCATTGTCAACTACTGCATTTGGTGCAGAAATGTTAGAAGACACAGATATCTGAATTCAAACTACAAGCCCTGTAAAAACTTGTAAGAATGATATTACCACCCACAATAGAGTATTTGTATAGTTGATTAAATTAACCAACACATTATTTCTTCTCTTTTCTCCAATTTCCAGATTGTGTATTGCTAAGCAAGAACTCCAGCTTTCAGTTTTCATTTTAAACAGAAGCACTGTATGTTTGCAAGAGCATTTGTTAATACTTAGAAGGAAAACTGTCCTTAGACATTTAGAACAATGCAAATGTTGTATCTATTAACACTGGAAGATTAACTTGACCTAATCCAGTCTTTTAGTCACACAACCCTGATCAGGTGAAACACTCTCTTTTAAGGGTACAATAGTTTCCCTTTTCTTTTGGGAAATACTCCAAAACACTTACTATAACACATGTGGCCTCCATCTACCCCTGAGCTACCTTTTCAGTCTCACCACCTACCCCTCACCTTCCATTGTCTTTACACCCTAGCTCTTCTGCACCTCATGTGTTTATTTGAACATCTCACACTACCTCTGATTTCTGGGTTTTTTGGGCATTCTAATCTCTTTGTCTTGAATACTTTTCTATCACATTTGCTTATCTGTCTTCTGTTCGTTACCCAAGACTCCTTAAAAATCAACTTCCATATCAAATTATGTTATGTGCATGTATTGCTATATCACATGGATCCCATGGATCCCACTTTCATCTATAATTTTAATGCATCGATTAAAAAATTACTTTCCAAGGGTTCCTGTGCTATAATGCTTTCACAGCACTGTACCTCTTTCTTCCAAAATTATCTCTGCTAGTAATAGTTTGATATCCATTTCTATCTAGCTTCTATTCCCCATTAGACCACATTTACTGCTATATTCCAGAGGATATACAGCACTGGACTCATAGTATGCCCTTTACAAATATCTCTGGAGTTGCTTTGAAGTTAAGGATATATTCATCAGATACTGTACATATCAGGAGTTGTACATATTATATGTATGTACAGAATGACATTTAGGTTTGATTTAGTTTTTATTTACATTCCTGATGCTTCTGTCCTGTGACCCCTATCTCCATATAATGAGAGGGCCCAAAAGAAATGTGATTCAAAGTCAGTACATCTATATGAGTGTTTCTCCCTCTTTTTTTTCCTATCATTTTATTGTTGACTCTTTTTAGAGAATTTTTTCTAATCGTCCTTTCCCCATGAAATATCATTACCATATATATTCTTGATAGTTGTTTATGTATTGAGGACATTTGAAGGGCTCATCTCTATGTAAATCTAAGATATTTGTGTCCTTGATAATTAATTTTCTTCCCTTAGGGTGATATCACCTCTTAAGAATGCATGATATATCTCTCTATCTATATCTTATCTATATTTATCTGTTGATATTTCCTATCACCTACCAACCTATCTTTTTATATAGTGAAAAGACAAAGAAAGAAAGAAAGAGAAGGAGAGAGAGAGAGAGAATGCCCAGCTGAGTTCTCTTTAATGTATTGCTTCAGCTTGTTGCTTGCAGAATATTTTCCTGTTTCCAGTTCAGCCTGAGTTTGGATCTGCCCAAAGGCTTTGCACAAAAAGAGCATCCTCATTTCTGATTGTTGTGTTGGTCTCCTGGCTATTGCGTACTTTACTGAGAGTTAACAAAACATTAATTTGTATGGAAATATTAAAGTCAGAATGTATTGTAATTTTAGATTTTCATATTTTATATTTACCATAGTTATAATTTTATTCATGTCAGTTTCCAAATGAAATGTTTTATGTGTTCCCAACTGGAATTAATTTTCTTTATCTAATTACTTTCAAAGCTGTGTCACAGTTGAAGCTTTGAAAGCTATTGGTGGCACGAGGGTCTATTCAGTTTCCACAGGCAGCTTGAAAAATCACTCAGTACAGGCAATCTCAGGTGCAAGGAAAACCATGGTCTTACATGAGCAACCGCAGAGAGAATGGGATTGCAGCCCTATTTCTTGCTTCCTCTGGTTTTTATTAGTCCACAGAGTCGTTAGAAACAAATGGCAGAGGTTTTCTGGGGACATTTTATCGTGCCTCTAGGGACCGCTACCTTGTTAAATTTACTTGCAATGGCAGTTGTCATTTAAATCCAGTGTTACAACCTGTTATGACACAGAAGGTGGGTAGCTTATGGAGCCCACAATCAAGGAAGCCTCAGTGATAAGGGCAAGTCTAACAGACACTTCCCATTTGTCTTTCCTTTCTTCCCCTTTGCCTCGCAGGCTCTCACAAACTATCTGCCTAACACCAGTTTAGTGCAGACACACTGTCAATTTACATGGTTTAGCTGACAAGTCATGCTTGTCACCATTCATTAGTCCTCGCCCTCAATGGAGCGATCCAATACCACATTGGCTTCAAAAACAAACAGGCATTAGTTACAGAAAAAATTGAGAGACATTTTCAAATGTTCCCAATGCCCTTCCTCCACATTAAGCACCAAACCTCAGGGATCACACTGTCTTACTTTGCTCCTGCAGCAGCCCTCTGCAGCAGCCCATGGATGCATTCACTGCCCCCATCCCGATAGTAACAGCTGGCAGTCACCATGTTGGCGGGCACTGTGTTTCAGTGCTTCACTTCATTTATCCTCACTCCAGCCGTGTGATATAGGTGCTATCACTCTGTTTTTACAGATGAGGAAACAGGCTATGAAGAGAAAGCTTCTCGCAGAAGAATAAATAGTCAAGAAATGGTAAGCCACAGGTCTAAATTCTGGAAGTGTGCATACAGAGCCCACCAGCATAATCTTTACCCTAAACTGCATCTTCTTGTTCAAAATCATAAACCTAAGATGATTACCTTTCCCTCTCAATGCCATCTACCCAAAATTCACCCACGTTTTCAAATTCAAATTCAAGACCCTTTTTTTTACCCCAAGTCTCTCATAAAGAAATATATTTTATAGAGATATTTTAAGTATAAGATTCACATGAATTGGGAGGCTGAGACTGGAGGATCCAGGTTCGCAGCCAGCCTCAGCTACTTAGCGAGGTCCTGTTTCAAAATGAATTATAAAATATAGGGCTGGGTATGTAGCCTGGAGGTAGAATGCCCCTGGGTTCAATCCCTGGTACCGCAAAATAAAAAAAGACTCACATGATTCATTTATAAAATAATAACTTCCCAACAGTATTGCAATTTAACTTGTTAAGATTTGATACCTTATCACCCTTAAACAGATCATAAGTTTATAAGGGGCAGGATTGTTTCTCATACTTCTAGTACTTTTCTTTTTTTTAATGATTACTACAATAGTTTGTACATAGTTTTAAATTATAAAGTTCTTTTAAAATCCTGTGACTTAGTCACAGCTGGAAAATGCCTAGAGTTATCAAACACTCCAAGAAAATAAATGACAATTTAGTCTATTCTTTTACTAGACTCCTACTGGCTAGCCAATTAAGATCACTGTATTTTGATTATGGTTTTGCCCATTCGTTCTGGAAAACTGGTCATTTCTGTTTTAAGCTACCTATTGCTATATACTTATCTATTCATGAGCGGAACACTTGAAATTCTTTGTGCAAAGTATAACATCTCTTGGAAAACTCCTATTTTAAGTCAAACCTGAGATGCAGACATATAGACATACAAGGATGAGAAATGACAGAAGAGTCTGTAGTAGCAGTGACCAAAGAGTCTATAGTAGCAATCAAATCAACCTAGTGAACTGTTATTTTTAGCTTCCATATACACAAAATTATTACCATGTTTTTAGTTTGAAAGTCAGCTTATTGTGTTGTCTCCTTTTTTCCATGTAGCTAATAAATTCTTAATATGTGAAATATGTACATATATTTCACATATATTTCACATGTGATATGTGAATATATATTATACATATATATATATATATATATATATATATATATATATATAAAATTTGAAAGTATATCAAGATTTCCATAACAGTGCTGACATAAAAATTATGACTCTTTGGAAAAGAATAATATGACTATATAATGCAACAATGGAAAACCAGACCTCAAAAATTTTGTGTGGAAACCTAGAATCCAAATAAACAAGTTGCAGGCTTAAAGTTGGAAGATATGATTGACAACTTATACATAAATGGTTGTAACCCTTGACAAGTAATTTAATTTTTTAAACCCTTAGCTACTCATCTGTAAATTTAGTTAAACTGCATCCTACATATACATTGTTTATGTCCCTAATGATTAATGTTGCAAGAAATAACAGATCATCAATATCACTATATATTGAAACTTTTTTCAAAATGGTCTTGGGGCCGGGCGTGGTGGCACATGCTTGTAATCCCAGTACTTTGGGAGGCGGAGACCGGAGGATCCGGGTTCGCGGCCAGCCTCAGCTCTCTCTCTCTCTCTCTTTCCCTGTGTGTCTCTCTCTCTCTCTCTCTGTCTCTCTCTCTACTTAGTGAGGCCCTCCGCAACTTCGTGAGACCCAGTTTCAAAAATAAAGTATAAAAAATAGGGCCGGGGGCATAGTGCAGAGGTAGAACGCTCCTGCATTCAATCCCCAGTACCGCAAAAAAAAAAAAAAATCAAAATGGTCTTGGTAAATTATTATGGAGAAAATAAAATTTAATATTAAAAATTATTAGCCTAAAATGTCCATGTTGAGTTTTTAATAACTGTTGGCTGGTGGTATATATTCTTTCATTATCTACTTTTGTCAATGATTGGAACTTCTAGGGAGTAATTGTAATTAAATAATTTATTGCAGTGGGGATTATTGAAGGTACATTCACAACTCTCTATACAAATTTATGGAGCCAGTCATGGGGGAGGGAACATCTGTTACCCAGTATTTGGGAGGCTGAGAAAGTAGGATCACAGGTTTGAAGCCAGCATGGTAACTTAGTGAGACCCTATTTCAAAATAAAAAATAAATAAAGGGGCCGGGCATGGTGGCCCACACTTGTAATTCCAGTACTTTGGGAGGCAGAAACCGGAGGATCCGGGTTTGCGGCCAGCCTCAGCTCTCTCTCTCTCTCTCTCTCCCTGTCTCTCTCTCTCGCTCTCTCCTTAGTGAGGCCCTCCGCAACTTCGTGAGACCTGGTTTCAAAATAAAGCATAAAAAATAGGGCCAGGGGCATAGCGCGGAGGTAGAACGCCCCGCGTTCAATCCCAGGTACCACAAAAAATAAATAAATAAATAAATAAATAAATAAATAAATAAATAAATAAATAAAAAATAAAGAAAATAAAAATAAAAAAGGACTCAGGGTATAGTTGGGTGGTAGAATGCTCCTGAGTTCAATCACTAGTATATAAAAAAAATTTTAAACAGGAATTGAGTTATACTCTTTGTCTATAAAATCTCACTTTGGCTGGGCATGGTGGTGCATGCTTGTAATCCCAGTACTTGGGAGGCTGAGACAGAAGGATTGCAGGTTTTTGGCCAGCTTCAGCTACTTAGTGAGGCCCTCGGCAACTTAGTGAGACCCTGTTTCAAAAATAAAGAATAAAAAATAGGGCTGGTGGTGTAGCTCAGAGGTAAAATGTCCCTGGGTTCAATCCCCAATACTGCAAATAAATAAATAAATAAATAAATAATAAAATTAAAAAATAAAATCTCGCTTTGTTTATAAGAATAGATAATATTATTTGTGATTGGGTGTAAAGTCCTCACTGAAATAAGCATAATCCTAAGTAAAAAATAATATAAATAGAAATAATAGTAAATAAGTAAAAAATAATATAAATAGTAAATAAGTAAAAAAAATAAATATAAGGTAAAAGGATTCTTCTTATGCTCTGTCTCAAATAATTTCTCTCTTATATTACAACTGTCCCTTTAAAAATCATATCATTGATTACATATATATATATATGTGGAAAGTAATTTCTCTGCATGTCATATCAAAGAAAAGGACAAAAGTATTAATTCTGATAGTTCTAATCAGGACAACTTTATTTATACTTTATTAGCAGAGATTTACTTTATTATTTTAAAAATTCAATTCACATTTACTTCTGTGAAACTTGTAGTCTTCTAAATCAATAGCCAAGATTAAATAACTGTGCAATGATGACTGGTCTATTTAATACCTTAAGGGCATGCCATCAATTCAGTAGCATGTCCCATTACTAGGAGAAGCCATTCAAAACAGTCAACCCATAGTCTCAATCAAATGTTTGTAATTAAAATAGCAATTTAGGGCTGGGCGTGGTGGCGCAAGCTTGTAATCCCAGTACTTTGGGAGGCGGAGACCTGAGGATCTGGGTTCACGGCCAGCCTCAGCTCTCTCTCTCTCTCTCTGCCTCTCTCTCTCTCTCTCTACTTAGTGAGGCCCTCTGCAACTTTGTGAGACCCAGTTTCAAAATAAAGTATAAAAAATAGGGCCGGGGGTATAGTGCAGAGGTAGAACGCCCCTGGGTTCAATCCCCAGTACCGCAAAAAATAAATAGCAATTTAACCCTAATTTGTCCATATGCTAAAAATTCATTGGGCGGAATAGATATTTCGTATCTTTAAAAAATATACACTGATCTTATCTAATATTTCTATATGAATAAGGATGCAAGGTGGTATTGTAATCTTTTCTTATTTCTTACACTTTTGCACATTTGAGGATAAGTAAATGATCTGCTAGGTTAATAATTTGCTCGTAAGTAGCAGAACCAGGGTTTGTACAGAAGCCCCAATTCTTTCCTTCAAAGGCAACATTCCCAGGCAGGGCACAGGACCAGCAAAATGAACATCACTTGGTTTAGAAGAAATTCTCAGCAATACAGATTGTCAACGTTTTAATTACAGCTTCCAAACTTAAATCTGAGAAAGAGACTGAATACAGAGAAATGGAAATTTTATAAAAGACTACTCAGAAGAAAATGTCTGTGTCCTGATTTTGCCTAGAAAAAGACATGTAAATTTATTACATAAAGTAGGATCTGATACAGTTTGGACAACTGCAAAGTAGACTATGGTGAACCATGATACATAGGTTTATTATGGGAGAAACACCATTCAGTATTGTGGGGTAATTACAAACTCCTATAATCTGGGCTTTCATCATATGGATAAACTGAAGAATATACTTGATTTAAGCTCAGGGGAAAAAAAAAAAAACTAGGAAAGGAATAGAATAAGAACCATGAGTCACTTTTGGAATTTTTTGCAGTAAGGATTTTTTTGTTGGAAAATAAAGTAACTACTCTTTAAAATTCTGTTTCATTCGTGTCTATTGGTTCCTTACATTTTTATTTTTATTTTTTCCTTACTCCTTTCTTTATTTTACTTTGAATCATAGTAACTTTTTCTCAGACCCTGCAAAAATGCATTTCCTGTGACCATCTTCCTTCTTCTGGTCTTTACGTGTTCTCAGACTTTGTACCTAATCCACATTCAACCACCATTTTATTAGAGTTCTCCTGATTTTATAGACTTAGTTTTAACTTCGTTTCTATGTCCTAGACTTGAATTTTAGCTACCTATTGGACATCCATAACTGTATATTCTACTGATTTCTAGAAATTTAGTGTGTAGTACTTGCACAATATATTTTGAATGAATTAATAATAAACAAATATAAAATTATACACATTTTTACACTTTTTTCTCTAATTTTGATCTCATAATCCCCATTCATATATTCCTACTCTATGTATTTCTGAGTCTAATTTTTAAGTGTGGTTGCAAAGTGTCCTAGACTCTTGCCTTTTATTGTACCTTCCATTTGGTGCTGAAAAATTTACTCTCTTCAAAAGATCTTGATTTGTCTGCTTCATATTACCAGTACTGTAGTTCTTAGATGATAAAGCTCACAAATATTTATTTTGATTTGAAGTTTGTGTTCTGGAATTCAATGTTGTTATTTTCTTTCTGGGAATCTTGGTCCATATTTCTTTCTCCTCAATGGTCTTCTCTTCACCTGGCTTCTCAATATGTCACTAAAAGCACGAGTCTCTCTTTTCAAGGCCACCTTCTTTATTAATCCTTTTCTAAAATTTGCATCTTTACCAACTATTCTATTCTTTTCATAATTTCCTCTCTTTAAAATCTACCATATTCACAGCCTTCTACAACTGTTTGAGTCTTTCCTTTATATTCCTGACTTAATGGATTTTGCTTTACCATCATTTTCTATTACAAATGCCTGAAGCTTACCCCATACCACTGTTCCAACTCATTGGTGTAATTTCAGCTTTGTAATAATTAAGCTATTTAGATCACATGCTACTTGTTTATGTAGACTGATCTTACTCAGCATTTTTTCTGTTTTGATGAATAGGGACCACTTTAGAGATAAATGTATAGGTCTTATATAAAAGTGTTTTTCTACTTTTTAAAGAGAATTTAGGTAGAGATGTCTACAAAGTGTTAATATCTATTTCACATGAATGTATACGCAGAAAGCTTATTTTAATTTGTAATTAAGTGCTATTATATATAAATGAGCACTAAAGCCAAACATGTTGCTGAGCAATACCCTTCTTTTTAAAGTGGTTTTGTATCAATTGCTTTACTAACAGTGCAACTTTATCAAATCTAACTTCACTATTCTTATAGAAACCACCCTTGGAAAGTCATTATATACCATAAAAACTTAATGATCAATAACAACAAGCAAAGCTATCTTATATTTTTATAGCACATGCATATTTTCAAAGCATTTTCATGATTAACTGATTTTAACCTTTAATTGCCCTTTTGCTATGGTTATGATACACATAGTACCAAATTCATTGGAACTACATGCATTTTTTGCATCATACTCTTAATTTGCACTGTTAATATATTAAAATGTGCTAATTATATAGAAAATATATTACTCATGGTGTTTTATAGGAAGAAATAGCTATGGTCCTTTAAAAATTAAGGTAAGTTTCCATTGAAAACCAATAGATTCAATAAACAGGCATTCTCAATTATAGTAATTATGCTATGAAATACAATACATTAAGGAAATCATATATATATATATATTTAGCTACCAGTATATACTACCTTTATACATTCTGCTTACATTTTTGAATGTTGTGGTTTGATTTTCACTTATAATATGAACCCCGTCTTCTCAGGAAATCTAGCACCCTTAAAGGTTACTTAAAAAAAATAAAGACTTATACAGCCCTCTAGTGTTCCAAAGGTGGAGACCCCCCAAAACAAAACACATCCACTCTCCCACCTACCTCTTTTAACGTGGAGTCACTGCTATCAATACTACTGCTAGGAACATATGTTATTTAAACTGCTAAAATACAGTGTTGGCAGTGGGAACCAAACAGTTCTCACTTACCTCACTAGGGAAAGAGTGCTGAGTACAGGGTAGCTTAGAAATTGGCTTCATGAGGTGAAAACATTCATATTAAATCTTTCTTTTCAGTAAAAAGAAAAGCAAAATTAATTTGCTGTGTACTTGTTTAAATAGCTGACAGGAGAGTGTATTTTGCTTCATTGCAGGGCTTCAGCAATACTTATTGCTTATTTTCCTTCCCTCCCTATCTCCCCATGAATTTCCACTAACAGCCTACAGCTACCTCTCAGAAATCACATGAAACCTGAAATTGCTAAAAAAGATTAACCTCAAAAAGGTGTCTTCCAGTGTTTTCTTGCAAATCATATTTTAATAGACAACTGCAGTCTGATAGCACATTCTTTCTAATCTTATCACTGAGCAATATTCACAGGCTGTCCCTCGTCTGCAGATGGAGCTGTTGACAAAACAGTCCTTTCCACTTGAGAAAAAGCAGAGCACACATGAGTTTTATTGAATGTTTTCTTTTTCTTGTTCTCTTTCTTACTTTCTTTCTTTTTTTTTTTTGGTAAGGACTATGACTCAAGATGTAGCCTAAGTATTATTACCTTTTCAATTAAAAGAAAGTCATCCTTTGAAAATTGAGCACAGCTACAAAATGTGATGAGTAATATCTTGGTGATAGAATTAGACCACATAAATCCTACAGAAATAAAAGTAGAGATGCAGGCCAGTGGAAGTGACTCATGCACCTAGCTAAATCACATAAGGAACGGTTGGATAGAAGCAAACTCTTTGCATTTGTCCTTTCTAAACAAACATGGCACACTGAGTTATTCAACATTTTGTATCCCAGCAATCCTTTTTGGATGGAATGCAGTAACATTATTATATCACATAAATGTCCACAATAGGCAAATAAGAAATTGTCTAATTTTATTTGTTCATTTTTATACTTTTGGTACTGGGAATTGAATCCGGGGTTATTTCTACTTCTGAATTACAACCCTACCACTTTTTAAATATTTTTAACTTTTGAAACAGGGACTTGCTAAGTTACTGAAGGTCCTGCTAAATTGCTGAGGCTGACCTTGGACCTGTGATCCTCCTGTCTAATCCTCCCAAGTACTGGGATTAGAGGCTTGCACCGATGCACCTGGTTTAGCATTGTCTAATTTTAAAAGATTTAAGAAAACCTTGTGATAATCCAGATAAGTTTTAATGATAAAGTTTTAATAACTTTAGTTATCACTCATTTATTCTTTCAACAAATACAAAAGTAACTTATGGGAATGGGTTCTATTTGTTTGGCATTAAAATAAAGGTTCATCTCACACATCTGCTTTCAAGAAGCGTAGAGTTAAGGTATATGATAGACATTAAAGACTTTTGAACAGAATAAAAGGCTATGGAAACAAAAGGAAAGGCTCTAACCATAAGTACCAGCGGAAGGTCAAAAAAGGCAGTTTAAAAGTCACTTGGGCTGAAGTTTTGTCATTTAAGGAAAACTTCCTCTGTTTTCAAAAGTGCAAACTGAGTTGGTAAAATATAGCAGCTGGCAGTTGATAGGTGTCAAAATCAGGGTAGGAAATGAGCTTTTCTGTTTTTCCTCTGCAACAAAACACATTTCTAGGTGACGTATATATCAGTGTCTGCTTAGAATGGAATTCGAGTCCCAGTGGATAGTCTAATTGATGCTAGAGTACAGGCAATACCTCTGTCCTCAACTGAATCTCATGACCAGCATCAGGAATCTCGAGGAATTGGAGTATAGATATAGCACACTAAGTTTTTAATTTTCTCAATGTTTTCTTGAGTTTTATTTTATTTTATTTTATTTTTTTGCAGTACCGGGGATTGAACCCAGGGGCATTCTACCTCCAAGCTACACCCCCAGCCCTATTTTTTATTCTTTATTTGGAAACAGGGTCTCACTAAGTTGTGGAGGCCTCATTAAGTAGCTTAGGCTGGCTGCGAACCCGGATCCTCCGGTCTCAGCCTCCCAAGTACTGGGATTACAAGCGTGTGCCACCACGCCCAGCATTGAGTTTTAAATAACATACATTTTTTTCTGTCTTTAAATCATTTTTAAGTGCTGTGTAGTTTTATTGAAAGTACACAGTACATAGTTAGAATAACAAAGAACACTGGATTCCTGTCATTATGGAGTACTTTAAGTATGCTAACACCTGGCCCAGAACACAAAATATTCATCCTCTTCTATTTTGTTGATGTAGGGCAAAAACAGTAAATTTTAAAAACTCATTTTTTCCTGATTACTTTAACTTTTTATGCGGTGAGCAATAAAAAATTTAAACATAGATGCTTCTGCATCTGAAAATTACTATAATATCTGTCTTGATATCTCAGAAGTAAAATAAACTTAATCACTATAATCATCATTGAGAAAATAAACCCACATATTTTATACTCATTGAAATTAGAATTCTTTAGAAGGGAACAAGAATGAGAGAAATAAAGATGCACTGCATATGTAAAATGTGTTGAATGCCATAAAATGCTAAAAATATAATAATGATGTATTTTCAAATTTCAAATTATAATCATAATATTTGAGATCATGGTCAGTACTTTTACTTCTTACCCCCAAACAGATAATCATTATATCTTAGTTTCATTGAAAACATGGTATATTTAAACTAAAAGTGACATCTCACACTAGTGGGAAAAAAGATGCTATGTCACTTGTATAAACCTGGACAATATCTGGTGCACATGGAAAATGAAGTTTTAAAAATCCACCATCATTCACCCAAAGCTCTGACTAGGTCATTTGGAGCCATACAGTATTGTCTTTCAGAATTCTATTTATAGCTTTACACACTGGTGTTTAAATCAATAGCAAGTAGACTATATAATGTCCATGCTGTATCAAATTTGACTTTATATAAGCTATCATATGGCATGGGCAAGTTTTATCAATCCTAATTCATCCTTTAAGTTAAAAATGTGAATGAGACATTAGCCTTGAAAGAAACGTAAAATTATGTCTTCACTATCAATGTATAACATGTTCAAATTTCAGAGGAAAACCATTTCTGAGATCATAATGTGTACATTATTGAAAAGCAAAGTAATATTTTTAATTTTGTTGTGTTGGAAGCATCATATTTGGATGTGAAGACCTTTACATAATTCAGTGCTCTTTCTCTGCAATAAGACACTCAAAAACGAGTCCTGAAGTGAAATGATATAATCTTTTTTTTTTTTTGCGGTACCAGGGATTGAACGCAGGGGCGTTCTACCTCCGCGCTTCTACCTCCGCGCTACGCCCCCAGTCCTATTTTTTATACTTTATTTTGAAACCGGGAAATGATATAATCTTGTTCTCTCTACAGCTATTAAAGTTCACATAGTAGGTAAGGATAAAAGAAAATACTAATCTGAAATTTTATTTCTATTCTATAATATGTTTGGCTATAATTCTAATGCTTCCAATATATTTGAGAATCTAAGCATAAAGCCATGTAAGGTACAACCATTCCTTTAGTGGAATCCATTTAAGCAGATTCAAATTAAGATATCATAATATTTTACAGAAACACCTTTAATTATGGTATAACAATGTAACTTAAATATGAGAGACATTTCAATAACATTTAGAATTACCTTCCTTATTTGTTGTAAAATATTCTAATCATGGTGCTATTATAAAGAGATGTACTGACAATACAACTATATATAACCTCTCATCAAGAAGAATAGTGTTATATACTAATCCATAACCAGATAGTCATAAACATGAGACTGTAATAAGAGCACTTGGTGATATAAACAAGGGATCTATTATTTAAGGAGAAATATACAAACATGCCTACAATGCAAGGTAATAGATATGGAAGGATGAATGCAATGTGTAGTACCAACAATATGCAATATGAAAATTCAAAAGCAATGGAGCTTTCTGTGATGGACTTATTTAATGTTTAGAGGAGACTCAGAGTTGTACATTATTTAAAGTACATTTATCTAGATAGTAGAAGATATAAATTTTAATCCAGGTTTAATGTATTGATTCCCCATCATCTTTCTTTCTGGTACTAGAAATTGAACTGAGGGGCATTCTACCTCTGAGCTATACCCCCAGCTCTTTTTATGTTGAAACAGCATCTTGCTAAATTGCTGAGGCTGGCCTCACACCTGCAATCCTCCTGTCTCAGCCTCTCAAGTACTGAAATTATAGGCATGTGCCACCATGCCTGGAGATTTCCTCATTTTTAATTGGAATTGCATCATTTTTCTGCTCATACATATCACATAGAAGTTTTACTATACTTGTATTCATAACCTTTGAATAGTTTTAACATTGTCAATTCTCATGCATTGACTATAAATCACTTCTTATATTTTACTACAAATAATATAAAAGTAAACTTTTTATATTATTATAATAGGAAAAAAATATTTCCATTTAAATGCCTTATAGAATTTACAGACAAGAATAGAAAGTAAAAGGGATTTGTAGAAAGCTATGAGTAAGGCATTGTGACTTAAATATATTAATTACCCATAATCACTTGGTGGTAATATTATTTATTAAACAGTCATAATTCACAATTTTAGTGTATCTATTATTTTTCATTAAAGA
>PVJS01003218.1:38777-77424 GCA_004027185.1 Glis glis
AGAGAGAGAGAAAGAGAGAGAGAGAAAGAGAGAGAAAGAGGGAGAGAGAAAGAGCTGAGGCTGGTCATGAACCCGGATCCTACGGTCTCCGCCTCCCAAAGTACTGGGATTACAAGTGTGCGCCACCACGCCCAGCTGAAAAGAAATATTTAATATGTCTACATGATAAAAGACAAATATGCTATAAAGTGGGTCCAGTTAATTCATCTTAATATCAGTAACAGGAAGTGGAAGTGGTCGTTAGGAAATTGAGTTTCCATCTGTAAGACATGTTTTCATGCCAAATGGCAGTGTTCCAGTTAACAGTTTTAGAAGAGACAGCAGAACACATTGACATATCTCCAGCCACACATTACCTCACAACAAGAAGGTTAAAATACATACGAAATTGTAAAAAAAAAAAAAAAAAAAAAACGAAAGTCGATGTTGCAGGTGGCATTTGGCAATCCTGCTGGTTAGAAGATAGGATATTCCCATAGGGGTATCCCAGCTGAGAAATCTAGTTAATGTCCTGTTGTTTCCTAACTGCTTTACCACCATCACATGAACATATTCTTATAAATGCGAAAAGTCATCTATGGGTGACATTGTGCCTCAAAGCTGAAAGGATCTCATCTGAATTTCTATAACGGATGTCTGTAATAAAATCTTGTATATAATGTGATTTCAAGAAATGCATTATCAAAAGCATAAACACCTTGTTAATAGTGGCTGTGCACAGCATTGGCCTAAGGGGCTGTCAGATAATCAACCTAAACTAAAATATCAGAAAACAACCGAGTGTGTTGCAGGCAAGTTAATTTATAAGGTCAGTTAAGGGAAAAACATTATCACACAACTGAAGTCGCTTTTACTCCTCAAGAGAGCATTTTGGCTTATATTGATTACATCAGGGACACTCTGAGGTGATGTCAGGCATAAATTTGTGGTTACTCTCACATAAATGCAGGCTAAAAAATATGGTCCATGTAGAAAAAAAATGATTGTAAAAATTTGTGATTACTAGTTGTTAACTAATGATTTTAAATACTTTAATTGGTGCATTGTGATTATACATCATAGAGTTTCAAAGTGATACCAACATACATGCACACAGCACTTGGTGACTGAGGAAGGAAACAGATCAAATAATGTCATATCCATATACGAAGTATTACCACCAATCTCCCTAACATGTACAGGGTAGTGGAGTGGGATGGGATGTGGAGGGAATTAACTAATGATGTTAAATATTCTGAAAGCCATCAAGATGTATGATTACAATGCACCAATAAAAAAAGAAAAAATAAATAAATAATATTTTAGAAGATATTTGAGTGAAAGTTAGACAAATTGGAAAAATATACATATATATTTCAATATTTTAGGAGCTCTATTTTAACAGTTGTATGTTATTTATGTTTGCATATCCAACACTTAAGATAACATCAAGCACATGGTAGGTAGGTACCCAATTACTCTTTGATAAATAAATATGTAAGTATTTTTAAAGATTACACATTCATCACTTATATAAATATTTTAATCACTAATTGAGTTATATTGACACCATTTTAAATCTAAGAACCACGCTAAGTTGATTTTAGTTTATGTTACTAAATCTGAGAGGTCTTATGATATAGCATATTTTTAATCTAGGTTCTTCCAGAAATAGATTGAGTGAAACTTGTGTCTAATGTCTAACTATCATATTCCAAAGACTGGTTACTAAAAAACAAAACCAAAACAGTAATGATTCATATGATTTGACTGTAGTTTTGAGCATATGTAACATCATTATGCTTTCTTTCAATAATTCTCTTAGGTACACTAATAGCTTTGGATATTATGCTCTAGTATTTCAACCCAAACCTTCTAGTCTCTTCCTTAGGATACAAAGGACGAACTGTGCAAATGTATTTCCTTTTTGCTTGCTGGCCCCTCCCAGGTTCTGTCAGTATGTGACAATAGCAGCCTAGAAGGCAGAAAGAGATGTTTATTCTGATTACCTGCTGCTGGCTGGTATGTGCAGGTGGGCCCTATGCAGACAGAACCCATACGTTTGAAGAAAGAGCGAGTGCTGGTGTCAGCTCCGAACAGCATCACCTGAGCTATGGTACTCCATTCAGATTGTGGCAGTAGGCTCCAGCTGAAGTTCTTTCTAGATTCTAGTTTCTTGCTACATTTCCAGACTCACCTATTTCTCATAAGATACACCATTAATGCCACCTTTTTAGAATTCTAGCTCCGTAGGTCACTCATGTGAGCTACTGGGGTCTGGATTTTTTCTCCATGGAATCTGACCTACAAGTTCTTGAGAGATCGGCAATAGCTAGGTAGACCCTTCTCCTCTGACATGTGGTCCCAACTCCATAGAGGACTGCCTTCAAGTCTCAAAGTTTTGATAACCTTTCTGCTTTGCTCTGAGCCCTAAGAATGGTTACTCCTTCCAGCAAGTACACTTTCAATGTCCCTTCAGTGTCACCACTTTGTCATTTAAACCTTCCAAAATCTTAACCATATCCGTACATTAAAAAAAACTTTGTTAAAATAACAAATATAATTTCTATGTTACTAACTAGATCTTGACTGATACAAGTACTGATATTTTTTAAGTTTTAGTTTCATAAATATTTTAATTAATTGTAATGTAAATGAGCACTGTGATTAATTGTAATGCAAATGAAAAAACCCACAGCAGTGTTAATGGCCTTAACTGAACTTGAATTTGAGATTAAATGTGATTCACATAATACTAGCTTAATTATGATGGGAGTATGCAGGCCATTATATTGTCATGGCCCCTTTAATTGTTTTACAAGTGGTTAAAAATCAATATTGTGGTTGGCATTCTGCAAACAAATATCAAAAAGTAATTAGTCCACAATTTTCTTTGCATTATCATACATTAGTATTGCACTTATCATAACTCAGAAAATACATGATGAAGAACCACAATCGATTTAGCTAGTTATCTATCTTGAATTTTGAAAATCTTATTATGTTGAAAATTATATAAACGCATGAATTATGTTTGAAAGAAGAACATTATGTGGTGACTAAAATTAATTGATAATTAGAATTATGCTACAGGTGATATGTGAATGTGGTTGATTTTTAAAAAATCATTTTCTGAGACTTGATAACACTGAAGAAAGAGAAAAATAATTTTCAATGACCCTGAATTAATGATCACTGAAACTTTATTTTAACTCAGTAATCATTGATGTACTTTTTTTGATAATTATTCAATCTTTTTTTTTGCGGTACTGGGGATGGAACCCAGGGGCATTCTACCTCCGAGCTACACCCCCAGCCCTATTTTTTTTTATTCTTTATTTTGAAACCGGGTCTTACTAAGTTACGGAGAGCCTCACTAAGTAGCTGAGGCTAGCCGCGAACCCAGATCCTCTGGTCTCAGCCTCCCAAGTACTGGGATTACAAGTGTGTGCCACCATGCCCAGCTTATTTGATCTTTTTATAAGAAAAATAGTTGCAATATTAGTCTGTGCTTTTTATGTGTGTAACCACATCTATATTAGGAAGGATGCAAAAGTTGGGCAAAATAAATATTCTCTACATTTTCTGTAAAGAAGAAGCAGTAGGCTTTGTTCATTCACTGCATTTTTTACACTACACATACATGCACACACATACACATATTAGTTTGTGTCTACACAAACCATCACTCTTGTTAAGCAACATAATTGAATTTCCAACAGCCAAACTGGATTGCTCTGAAAAGCTCTTTTGATTAAGAGTACACTGTACTTTTGTGCTGTCAAATGATTTAGTCACATCATTTTACCTCTAATTTGTAGACCAAGTAATTTAATGGAAGCTTCCTTTTTGACACGGAAGAAGAAATTTTACTGATCATTCAGACAGGTATGACCTGTATGGCTTAGAGCTGCCAGTTAGCCAAGACTGCAATGATTCATAGAGTATTTAAAACTGTGATAAAAAAAAGTATAAGATTGGAAGCTGGGCTTGGTCCTGGTATATTTGGCAACTTTTGCTACATCAAAACTTTTTGAGTCTCAGGGATTTTTGTTTTTGTTTTTATAAAAAGAAGTTAGAACCAGGGATGTTAATGGGGTAGCAGAATAGAATGGACCTTTGCAGAGAAAAAAATCAGAGTTTACTTTTTGGCTCCAAGACTCCTTAACTGGATGCATTTCATCATCTTATTTAATCTCCTTGAGTACTGGGATTTTCCTCAATGAAACAGACATTGTGGACCCAGTGTAGTAATAACTATAGGGTTCTATGCACACATAGAATAGACAGTCTACAATTTAAAGTTTTGCCTAGATCTAAAATTTTATGAACAAGATATGTCTTAAGTTATTTCATTTAATTTCACTTCTCACCATTGATGTTTTTTCTTTCAAGATTTTAAAGGCCCCTGGTGTGTTGAACTTTTAGGCATATGTTTATTAAATAAGATAAAATTAGATTTTTAATTGAATATTTATATTATTTGAAGTTACAAATATTTTAGCAATAATTTAATGTATTAATACCAGAAGTTCTCCTGCATGATTTCACAAATATTTTATAAAATTTACCCCACCTCTCTGCCCCCCCAAAATATCCTGAGGGCAAGTAATGCAGTTGAGCAGTAATTCTTCACTGGCTAGCCCTTGCACTCATATTAATGAGTAGAACAACAGGAGACAAAGTTGATGGGGTCTTACATTGGTAAAGAGAAATTATATTTTATGACAACTTATAGTTGGAGCATTATTCACAAAATATGATAATGAAATATTCATTTTTTTGTGGCACTGGGGATTGAACCCAGGGGCATTCTACCTCTGAGCTACATCCCCAGCCCTATTTTTATTCTTTATTTGGAAACAGGATCTCACTAGGTTGCGGAGGGCCTCACTAAGTAGCTGAGGCTGGCAGTGAACCTGGATCCTCCGGTCTCAGCCTCCCAAGTACTGGGATTACAAGCGTGCACCACCATGTGTGGTTGATAATGAAATATTTCAAGTCTCTCTGAAAATACTTGGGAAAATTAAACTGATAGCACCAAGATCATTCTTAAGATTTATATAAAGCATGTTTTCTCAGTGGGGGCATTATTGACGTTTTGGACTAGATAGTGCTTTGCTTCTGAGGGCAGATGAGCAGTCCTATATATTATAGGATGTATAGCAGCATCCCTGGCTTCTATCCACCAGATGACAATAGTATGACCACCCCCAGCATAAACAATGAAAAATTTCTCCATAATGTAGTAGGTTTAAAAAAAATAAATACAAAATCACCATATGATGCATCAATTCCTTTTGTTGCTATATACCCAAAAGCAATGAAAGCAGGGACTCCAACATATATTTGTACACCATTGTTCATAGCAGCATTATTTATAATGCCAAAAGGTGGAAAGAACCCTAATGTCCATCTACACATATATGATAAAAAGGGTAATATATGAATGGAATATAATGAACCTCAAAAATTCAGATGCCAGATGAAATACCTTGAAAACACCATGCTGAATGAAACAAGCGAGATCCAAAAGAACACATAGTGTATGATTCTACTAATATGAGGTACTTAGAGTAGTAAAATTCATAGAGATAGAAACAGAATGGTTGTTTCCGGAGTCATTGGTAGGGGAGAAAGGGAAAAATATTATTAAATGAGTAAGAGCTTCAGTTGGGGAAGAAGAAAAGATCTGCAGGTGGATGATACTGATATTTGGACAAGAGCATGATGTACTTAATGCCATTTAACTATATGAAAATGTTTAAAACATATCTTTGTTATGTGCATCTTGCCATGATAAAAAATATGTCCTATGGAGTGTATAGAAGGGATAAAATCACCTACGATTGACAATCATTTGTTTAAAACATGGTTTGCATTTGCATTTCCTTTAATTTCTAAATAATAGCACTAGTGCTATTTCTTCCATGCTTGAAACTCCTCCCTAATAAAGGAAAACATTTTATTCTATTTCAACTGATTAGTACTACTTTTCTCACAAGCCCGCTCTTCACAAAAAAAAAAATTCCATGTTAGTATGAGTTTTTAATTAGTATGACAGAAAATAATTGTTTAATGACTAGCAAATATGTGACAAATCACTCAACACACATGGCAACTGAAGTGCCAGGATCTAGAGGGATGAATGGTGATTCCCAAGGTGTGATGCCTGAATCTTATTTCCTGGAACCTGTGAATGGAAATTTTAAAACAAAAGTATATTTGCAGATGTAACTAAGTGTCTTCGGATGAGATTATCCTGGATTATCCAGGCGGGCTCTAAATCCAAGGACAAGTGTCCTTAGAATGCACACCTAGAGGAGACAACACAGAGGGAAAGGCAACGTGAGATGGAGGTGGAGACTGGAGGGATATTGCTCAAACCCAAGGTCTGCTGCAGCCACCAGAATCTGGGAGAGAGACATGGAAGGGATTCCCCTTCATACCCCCCCACACACCACCACCACCACCAAAACTACCTCAGTGTGGTAGGCCCTGCAGACACCTTGAATTTGGACTTCTGGTCTTGGGATTGTGAGAATAAATTTCTGTTCCTTAAGACACCCAGCTTGCGATAAATTTTTATGGCAACCACAGAAAGCTAATACACAAGGCAACAACAATTAACAACTAGAAATACTATAACTCTTCTCTAAAATAAGATTTAAGATATTTAACCATATTTTAACCCTAACATTGATAGTGAGAGGTTATGTTAGGTTGATAATTTTCATTTTAGGAACTTCAGTTTATACTGTGTCTGTTGTTACCTAACGATAAGAATACCATAAAGCATTGTCTGTATTTATTCTAAACATGTTTAGAGACCTCAGAAATATGCACAGCAAGGCATGCATTCCTGCTCCCATGCCGTGCGGACTACTGGACTGTGATGCAGGGAGCTGATTAAGATGCACCCACTGTAGCAGACCCAGGCACCTGTATTGCAGATGCTAATCAAAGTGCTCCTTCATGGGGTGAAAGAATTGCTATTTGTAATGCAATAATTAGGCTGGGTAGAAAGGCCTGTAAAGTAAATCAATCTAGTCTGCTCTCGAGATCTGACTCCATTCTCTTGGCAGATTGTTAACATAATGAGACAGAAGCAGACAAGAGGTCCTGCAGAGGAGACCGGTGTCATTCTGTTCCCTTCTTTCTTTAATTTTACAAGGCTTCTTAGGACATAATTGCAATTAAAACTAATAGAAGCCATTGATAAAACATGGGCTTCCAAGCTCTGCAGAGGTTATGGGAAGGATGAGCTGGAGTGCAGTCTGAGCCCCTGCCATACAACTTCTGTGTTGTTTTGCTGAACGCTCTCCAAGACCACAGAAATTCCCAGTAAATAATTACAGCTGAGGGGGAAATGGGGAAAAGCATTTGAATCCAGCTTGCAAATACTGGCTTGATTAGTCCAAAATTCAACAAAAGGAAATGAATTATGTGTTCTTCATAAAAGCAAACATATGTGTTCTGTCAAATATGTTGAATTGGCAAAATGTGCTGCCCTACACCAACAATGAAACTGTTTTCTTATATACAGCAAGATTCTCATGTAAATGTATAAGGATACATTTAAAGTAGAAACAATTTTCACACACTGATAAATTATCTTCTATCCTTTCCTGTGCTTTGAAATCCTCCTTGTGTATATATATACTTCTTTTCCTTTTTTATTGGCACAGTAAATTAAATTAGGGTTCTCTTTATCCTCTCTATGTTTTTTAAAATTTTCACTGAATTCTGTTTTTTAGTTTAGGTTGTCTCTGGAATAATCAAATATAAACCCTAATAGGAAATAAAAATAACATATAAACTGCATTAAAATAGCATGTTTATTTGAAATGGTCAGATATCTTGCAATGAGGAAGACTGTCAGACTCAGCCTCTTCTGGATACATTGTGTTACATGCCCTTGGAACCCAAACTTTTGTGTCATGGTTACTGTGAACAACAATAGAGTACATGTTTGTATTTATGCTTCAGTATGCATCTGTACACACATATACATGCATAGATCATATACACATGTGTGTATAGATGCATACATTTATGTATACATGCATATACATACATTTTGTCATGCTCAGGCTACCCAGTATTTGAGATCAATTCAGCTGAAGTTAAGTAACCACAATACCTACTTCCTACTTGCCATGATTGTTTTATTGTTTAGGCTGTCTATTTATGTTTAGAATAAATATGTGTTCTTTTAAGAGCAGTTTCACAAGGTTTTATCAACCACTAAATTTGTTGTTCCTATTATTGTTGGGTTTTATGTTTTCTTCCCAGTCATAAAATAATTTCCCAGGCTTTTGTAAGTTGACTTTTATTTTTCTGATATTGTGTGTCATAAAGTAATAATGAATGAAATAGGAGACATGTTCATTAATGCTGGTTAACTCTGTGCTCAACTTCATGTTCATTTCTAATTTAATCCTGATGATGCCTTTTCCTATTATGCAGGTGTTTTATTCCTTTTTTTTCAGGTAGCAAGACTGAAGTCTATCAAAATGGGCAACTTTCTCAAAGTCGGGAGTCTGGAGAAAACACAAGTACAGGTCTGATTATGAACGATGTGTTCTTTACTGGAAAGCTGTTCTGCTCAGAGAGCATGCTCATTTCTATTCCCTCTTAAATTTAATAAATTTCATTTTCAAACAGCAACATAGGCAATACAGATTTTAAAAATATAAAGACAGCTAAATGTTCATGATTTGTGTTAGTAAGTACATCCTTCATGAAGAGTTTACTTATGAAAAAACATGTTGCAAAAGGGAAATGTAGAAATTGTGAAGCACTAAAGATACCCCAAATTAAATTTTAGCACTAAAATATCTATTGCTAAAGATATTCTTTAAAAATTTACAATATAAGCCTTTCAAAACACAGAATTTTAGTTTTAGAAAATATATGTATATGTAAAATCTAAGGGAAAGCCAGAGATATAAAAGCAATACATAGGATGGTGGTTTCCAGGGGCTAAGATATGGCAGGAAGATGTTGGTCAAAGAGATATTGGTCAAAGGGGTAGAATTGCCGGGTGTGGTAGCGCACGCTTATAATCCCAGTACTTTGGGAGGCGGAGACCGGAGGATCCGGGTTCACGGCCAGCCTCAGCTCTCTCTCTCTCTCTCTCTCCCTCTGTCTCTCTCTATCTACCTAGTGAGGCCCTCCGCAACTTCGTGAGACCCGGTTTCAAAATAAAGTATAAAAAAATAGGGCCGGGGGTGTAGCGCGGAGGTAGAACGCCCCTGGGTTCAATCCCTGGTACCGCAAATAAACAAACATACAAACAAAAAAAAAAATCAAAGGGGTAGAATTAATCAGTAATGCAGAATGAACATGTTCCGAAGGTCTAATGTGCAGCACGATGACTATAGTTAATAAGACAACATTGTATGCTTGAATTTTTGTAAGAATGCTAATGTCAAGTGGTTAAGTGTTCTCATCACACAGGCACACACACTCACACCAAGGTAACTATGAGGTCATAGACATGCTAATTACCATAATTGTGGCAATTATTTCATAAGGTATACGATTTGCATTTTGTCAATAAATTACATACATAAGTATATATCAATAAAGCTGGAAAATAGCTATGCAAAAGTACTATGAATAAAAGAAATTTGGATTAATACATTCAAACTGATACTGAAAAGGCATCCAGTATTCTAAGGGAGAACATAAAATTGGAATATATGGCATGTGAATATTATTTGAATAATTCCACCTCCAATATCACCACTATCATAATGGATTTTATTTATGGAAAAATTAGTTTTGAAAATTAAACTACTGAAATCAACATGGATATAAATGTGCATGTTTCCAAGAGAAATTTCAAATAAACAATGAAACTACACATGGAGTGCAAATTAAAACAACTGAGTTATTATTGCTACTAAAAAGTCCTAAAGCAAATAACAGTGTAGATTGCCTAGGATTTTAATATTTGTTTGCTACTTTTGTGAAATGCATAGTATTATCATTAATTTTTTTTGGTTAAATATCCATCCATAATTCTATTCAATGCTTACAATTCAACCAATTATTTTCTCTAGGGATTGTCCTTCCCTACAACTAGCTCGTACAAGCAATACCACAAGCAACTCTCTGGCTTTCACTCTGCATTAGCATAATGGATTATATACTCTTTGTTTATGTAATTAATTGTGCAGAGTGCTAGGATTTTAATAATTGACCGAATGAACAATGGTTATATGCTAGGAGAGACTGAGCCTTGTGTTAAAGCCCTCAAATAATCATATTAAATTTGCTATTGGTTTTGCTCACCTCTGGATCCAGAAAAATAGATGGGATTAAGAGAACATTTATTTGTTCAAGATAGTCTATATTGATTTGGTGGATAGATACAGTAATCAAAATTAAGAAAAAAAATCCCATTTAGTAAAATCTTTAGAGTCATACATCCTCATTAATTGATACTGATTCAGTCAATAAGGAACAAAATGTGATCAAACTAAATATGTCTGCCCCTGATTATTCTGTCCTTTAACAATTCCATACTAAAAATGTATCATTATGGTTAGGACATCATGGTGAAAATTAAAAAGCCACTTTTCCAAAAGATTTATATTTGTAAACTCAAATATGTAATGCTTATACAGAAACAAAACTGAATAGATACAAATCTTAATTAAAACAATAAGCTTGTTTATGACATGAAATTTGATATGTTCAATTATGAATGGAGTAATTATACATTTAAGAAAAATTATAGTTTCAATTTTGTAACATGCCTTCACTTTAGTTAAACCAGAAATCAATGCCATGTATGTGACAGACAGTTGAGTTGCCTGGGGCTAAGCTGATAGGAGCCATAACACTAGGTATTTCTAAGGGCTGTTTTCTTTCTGTAACATTTCTACCTTACACAGATCATTCATGTTTTATTAAAAGTCTAAATAAAAGCAAATTTCATCAGATTTATCCTTTGCTAAATGTAAAGTGAAAAAAAAACGACAATAAGTTAAGCCTTTGGCACTTGAGACAACTAAAGTAAATGAAAAATTTGGCAGGGAAGAGAGGCAAGGAAGATTTCCAACTCATTTATAAATTATAGGAAATTATTGTAATATAACAAGGCAGAGTGACGACAATGGAAATGATGTCATGAAAGAAAAAGATACTGATAAATGTAAGCTTCAGCAAAGAGAAATAAACTCACATTTCCGTTCTAGTAGCAAGGCCGTATGTAGCAAGGCCGTATGGAAGCATTTTCTAGGGAAACAATTCTCTAGCTGCTCATTTAGAAAATGCAAGTGGCATCAGGCATCGAATTTGCTCACTTTTGTTCTCTTTGGAGTCTCTTAAATGTATTCTCTTCACTTGGCTAAGTATTACATTGGTGTTGGAATGTTAGTATACTGAAATTTATTTCTAATGCTTAACACATTATTATTTTACAGTGTACACCAATTTGTATTCATGAATGCTTACATGCAAAATATTAGTTAAATTTGCATTTTTAAGTTTTAACATCCCATAAAAACTGAGGCTATAAAATATACACTTTTTTTCTAATCAAATAAAATTTTCCTATAAGGGGATACAAAGAGTTACGTATATACTGATGGTTTCTGAAAGAGCTTACTTAGTTCTTTTTATTGGTAAAAAATAGATAAGGAATCTTAGGATAAGTTTACATCATAGGAATATTGTATGTAGCACCTGAGCATGCCAGGAGATGATTTTGTAAAATGCAGAACAGAGGCAAAATATGTAGCGTATAAACTGCTGCTATTGTAGTAATGTTTATAGGTGACATGGGAAAGATCGTTTTCCATGCCAGCATTAATCAAATATGGATGCTAACACATTTCTCTAAGCTCAACTCTATGGTGATTCAACATGCTTGTTGCTTGTGTTGATTTCTTCCTAAATTATACAGTTAACTAGAGGAAAATAACAAATCACTCAATCCCCATCACACCTAAAACAAAGTTTACCTCATCTATTTTAGCAAGAAAAGCTTGAAAGTGCCTGTGAATTGGTGTAATGTATGGCATTTTCCATAAAGAAATTTATGTTTTTTTATAGATTTTAAAATTTTGCAAGCAAATTTTGCAAACCTCTTCTTGTTTGTGAGAATATACTACACAAAGAAATAATGTCTAAAATGCAGGTTTTATTCCTCTCTCTCCACATCGAAAAACATGGGATTACAAGAGAAGTATATTATATTAATGATATAAAAAATAGTATATCATAAAGCTGGATGACAAATTAAAGTTTAACTGTGGATTTAATTCAATAAGCCACATAAATAATCATAAACATAAGAGGAATATTGGAAACTTAATTTTATATGTCATGAATACATTCAGTTGTTCATTATTGAAAGGAAAATTCCTTTATTTCATGGTTACTTTTCTTTGGCCCAATAAGCATCTGATTTTAGACAATTTCCTTTGAAGTTATTCATCAGCTATTGATCACAACTCAAGTGGCTGTAATGAAATACTTTGATTGGGGAAGAATAAAAAGCACACTAGGGGCCAAAAGACAGCTAATATTATGTAAATGAGAAGTCATTAATTATAGCTGAGCTAAAACATGAAAATTAGAGTATGTATTTGAATGGAAGAGAGTCTTTAGAAGAAATAATTTAATTTAGAAATGCTTAAAAACCTGAGAGTTAAAGCAAGGCCATGAAACTGAGTGATATCATCCTTGTCGGCTTCAAGAACATCCCTACATATAATGGGTTACACTGGGTGAGAGGAATACAAAGATAATAGGTCATAGTCAGATTGTCTTCAAAGTTCTCGAATCAGGCTGACCCTGGTTCGAATTTATGCTCTGCTGCTTATTAACTGTGCAAATTTAGATAAGTTTATTTTAATAGGTTTGTTCATACTTCATTTATTTACTTATTTTAACATCCTAATGGTACAATATAATTATACATTGTAGTGAGACTCAAGGGATACATTCATATATGTATACAACATCTCTGGGTGTGATTCCCTACTAACCTGCTGACGCTACTCCATCCTCCCTCTCTATACATACTAGTAAGGTTGTTAGTGATGCTTTCATATACGGACATATTATTTGGTTTGTTTCTTTCTTCAGGTCTCCTTTTTCCCCCCTCCCCCAATCTCCTTTGATCATTCTACTGGTCTAACTCCTTAATACCATGAAGTCCCTTTTCTTTCCTATTTTTTTCTCTACTTTCCTCATATAAGAGAAAAATATGACCCTTGAATTTCTGAGACTGGCTGATTTCTTAACTTCTCTGAAACAGTTTTTCTTCCAAATTAGAATAAAGAAACACCTAGATTGTAGGGGTTTAATCACAATATCATCAATTGAGGTATGTGCAATTAGTAGCAAAATATCTGGTACCTATTACAGGTATAAGAATATCAATTGATAGCAGCTGCAGTCATGGTAGTAGCAGTAATATTTAGCAGTTATTTTTTAAAAGCACATATTTTTGAAGCCAAGAAATAGAGCCCATGCCCAGTGTACAATGATATTTTATATATTAGAAATGGATGAGATGTTGTGACTGTGAAGTTAAGGAAGAAATGTATGAAAGCCAAGAGGTAAGTAAGTCATTGGGTTTTTTTTGGGGGGGTCTATAAAAACTTTGAAACCAGAATTGAAACAGAATAAATAAATGAGGAGAAATTCCAGTAAAATAGTAGAAGAAGTCTAAAGGAAGGAGGTGGAGGGGGAAGGAGGCTTGATGAAGGAAACAGTTCAAATAATGCTATGCACACATGCAAAATTATCAATACCAATCTCAATAACATGTACGGGGGTGGGAGCAGACTGGGATCCTGAGAGAAACACACCAAGTGATGTGGGCTTATATATTTCTATCACTCGGAAACTCATTATAATGTGTAAATACAAGGCACCAATAAAAGTATATTTTAAAAAAAGAAATGTATTTGTCAGAGCAAGGACTAAAAAGAGTCAGTTATCAATATTTGTGAGTTCTTCCCAATTAAACAATAGTATCAGCTGTTGGAGAATATCTAGCTCAGTCATGGATCCTCTAATATTTCAATGTTTTGTGGCCATTAGTCCATAGACACTGGGCTCAGTGTCCTAATCCATTAGGTAGACAAGTTGGATCATAGTGATTGGCTCAATGCTTTTAGTCAATGGTAAGGGCAAATCACAGTAAGTTATCTTTCCTATTAATGTGGATTGAGGTTCCTTTATTTTTTTATTTTTATGTTTTTAACTTTTTATGTTCATTTATTGGTTCATTGTAATTATACAGTTTGATATATGTCAGGGTATGAACATCATACATGCACACATTGCACATTTAGCCCTCCCTTCAATCCCACCCTATTCCCTCCCCCTTCCCTCCCTTTCATGCTCAGGATAGTGATTGAGTCTTATAGGTTTGTGTATGTACATCATGTGCTATAGTGTGTTTCCCTCCACTCCCCTCCCAACTCCCTCAGTTAGGTCACCTTCTTTGAGGTTCCTTTAAAGTTTATCCTCCAAAAATATTTTAATTTTACCATCACCCTACATCCAGACATGGAATATAGCACTGATGTGAAAGGGGTGAATTTAGCATGATAACAGTTGATCCTCAACCAAAACATTTGGTAATAACATGGTGTAGGAAGCTAAGCAGTTGCTGTTTAAGACAGACTCAGGTCGATCTATATAATTTCATTTATCACTTTGAAAACTATAGAACAACTTTGACTATCCTACTTAATCTAAATATTTGTATTCTTGACTTATTTCATGGTGTTGAAACATAATAATGATAATGCACTTAGAAAAAACAAGTGACAAATTAAAAAAAAAGTGGAACACCAAGTCAGCTATTAAGCTCCAGTAACCCTCAAGTGCTGGCAATTTTAAATGAACTTGTCTTAGCTTAGGCAGCACTTAATTCACTCTACGCTTACAGAGAAATGCTCATCACTTTTATCCGTTCCTGCTGATCAACATAGGGATAAATGAGATTACATAGGCTCTTTTACTAAACTCAAATAATAAACATTAATTAATTAACTCATCAGGGGAAATAACCCATAGAGATTATCAAGATTGCAAGGATGACAAATTAGTAGCAATGGAAAAGAAACATGTTCCTGTCTCTGCCCATGTCACTCACTTATCTTTTATGTACAAAAGGGATGTTTGGCAGGATTTATCTAATCACTAATTAATTAACATTTATCGAATACTTCCTAAATATATCACTCTGTATAGAGTTGCCAACCAATGTAACACTTAAAATATTTATAAGATGGTGGGTATGGTGGCACATCCATGTAATCCCAGTGCTTGGGAGGCTGAGACAAGGAGGATCACAGGTTCAATGCCAGCCTAGGCAATTTAGCCCCTTTTCAAAATAAAAAATAAAAAAGGCTGGACAAGTAGCTTGGAGGTAGAATTCCCTCAGGTTCAATCCCGAGTACCACAAAAACATTTATAAGATTTAATATGCTCTCCTTGATATGCCATAAGTACTTTTTGTTAACTGTAGAAAATGATTCTGCCTATTTATCTTCACATTGATTATTTTTGTGTGGGGGGCAGGGATACTGGGGGTTGAGCCAGAGGCATTTTACCTCTGGGCTATACCCCAAGCCCTATTTATTTATTTATTTATTTGTTTTCTTATTTAAATAGGGTCTTGCTAGGTTGCTGAGAGCCTTGCTAAGTTGCTGAGGCTGTCTTCGAACCTACAATCTTCCTGTCTCAGCCTCCCAGCTACTGGGATTACAGGCATGTGCCACTATGCCTGGCTCACATCAGTTTCTTGATACCACTTTTTTACCTTTTTGATTTTGTATTTTATTGTTTATTTTTGAGGAAATATTCAAATTAAATGCAAAGATCCCCTCTTATCCTAATGCTTATTTTAAACTTTGAATTGTACTTGGTGATCTAGTTTCAAGATATTTAAATTTGTCAGGTCTAGTTTAAAAGAGCTACATGACAACTGTAATTCCAGGAGATGTTTCTTTTGACACTATTTTCAGACACATAATATTGTATGGTAAAAATTTCTCTAAAGTTGTAGAAAACTACAGACTGATCCATAGATGTATGTTAATAATAAGTCCATATTCTGGTTTTAGAATGTCAGAACGAGCTATGAGTGTACACTACCAAGGAGTCATTTTCCTCATTGAGAAATGCACAGAAATGGTGAACATACATGTCTTCCTCGGTATAAGTATGTGACTCAAATAATACATCCTGTTTTCAGTGATGGAAGAATCAAATTTGCAACTAAACCACAAGCCCTATGGCTCAAATATGGAGTGTGCGCAAAACAATTCCTGGACTCAAAAATAACACTCAAGAGCAAAATCCATGACATTCAGCTGCTGTTTTAATAGAGATCATTCATTTTGCCCCCAACCAAATTTTCAGAGGTTTGGTTTAGGGAGATGATTATACTACCCATAAAGTGTCATAGTAGTTGTGGTGTTCTCTGATATATCTTTGGGAAACATATCGTTTCTAAGTAAGCCCCTGGTTCAGGGACAAGATCAGAATTGAGATTGAAAGCTTTAGCCATCAGACAGTCTTCAGGCTTTTTCATTTGTAGTATATAGTGAGATGTGCTGGTAGAAAACATGACTTGACAATTGATTTACTGTACAACTTCCTGGAAGGAGGTTTTTTCCAATGCAGTGTGAAAATAACATGATATTTTCTATACTGCTATTATTAACATTTGCAGACTTAGGGAACTGTGGTGCTATGAAGGACAATAAAAGACTAGATATTCAAACTGATTATCTTACTCTAAAAATAAGCTATATCCATGAGTACATTTTGCCTTTTTATTTAGAAGAAAAAAATTCCTAGCCTCAGTAATAACGAAACAGAATTGATTCAAAGAAAATTATTATTCAGTGTTCAGAAAAACTTATTTGCTTCTCTTCCCATTTTCAGTCTATCCAGGAAACACTACTTGGTACATGATGTGACCCTTTGCAATTACACAGTAATATTTTCAAAAGCTAAATTTCATTTCCAGCCCTATTATATCACAGTGATACATACTATGACTTTATAATATCAATGAATTTTTCTGTGTTTTTGAACATGTGGGAATTAATAATTACCCAGTACACAATAAGTCAGCCATTAAGATAAATTTGATAAAAACAATAATCATTGCTTGCATTGACATTATACACATTTGCTGTGCAGTCCAGCATGAGACTGGTGGCCTGAAAAGTGTCCCAGTCAATGCGTACCTGGAACTGGAATAAGTTTTACTTTTCTTACTGAATATTAAGACATCGATTTCTTTGCACATTTTACTAGAACACTTATGTCTTTTATCTATTACTATGGTGATTAATTGGCCTTATTTTATTCTATTTTATTTTAAGCTTCAGAAGTAAACGGAATGCATTGTATTATCTTGGCACCATAAACAATTATACTACCGAGCCTTTAAATTTTTTGAAAGAGAAAAGCACACAAGATAACAATGCTTTTTGCCAGGTGTGTGATTAGCTGTTACTGTAAAAATATATGATTTCCAACTGGGTAGCCTTTATACCCCTCCCCAAACACCTAAAACATATTGTTCTCTATCTGTTAATAACTCTAATTTTAGAAATGAGTATCTACAGAAGCATCAACATAAGGATAGTAAACTGTTTGTGCTGGTGCTATGAAAATCACTACAAATGTGAGGCTTATAAAACCTAGGCTTATTAGCTTACATTTCTATAGGTCAGAAGTCAAATGCGGTCTCACTGGGCTAATGTCAAAGTGATGGCGGGGCTACAGTCCTTTGGAGTTTCTCAGGGAGAATACGTGTCTCATCTGTTCCATTTCCCAAAGGCTGCCTACATTCCTTGACTCATGGGTCTTTATCTCCATGTTCAAACCAGTAAGGTTGCCTCTCTCTGATGAGTCTTCCATAGCCACACCCCCTCTAACTCACTTATTCTGCCCTTCTCTTCCATTTTTAAGGATCTTGAGATTAAAGAAGATGTGCCCTTGTAACCCAAAACAACCTTCCCATCTCAAATTCCTTACTTTATTCACATCTCAAAGTCCACTTGCCACATTAAGTGTTCATAGGTTCACATTCATAGGTTCTTGGGATTAAGACATGAAGTTCTTGGAGGAGGAAACATTATTTGTCTACTATAGAAATGCAAAAGTATAGCAATTTTTACTCACAGTAAATTAAAAGCTAGATATCAATAGAAAACTTTGATATACATACATAATGACACATTGCTTGCTACAAAAAACAAGGAAGCCCCTATATAATGTTGTGGAAATATGTTCATGACCTACATTAAATCCAAAAAGCAAGATGCTCTCAAGTTTTATTTCAGTATTTTTCCAAGTCTGTATACTGACTTTTTATAGAGAAAGATCTATGTGTATTCAGGAAGAAGAAAATTGCAAAACAAATTAACCTGACAAACAGCAGCCAAGTTATTGTAGTTTACTTTTGTTAAAGGTCACATGGAGTCCACGATGTTGAGATTGTATTTTTCAGCCTTACTGGAGCATCATCAAGTGCAAAAGTAAAGAATTTAAGTAGCATTTTCCTTAAAAAGAAACTGTTATTTAATGTTCATGTTTTACACATGAAGGATTGTAAAACTCAAGACTAATAAACACTGGGCTACACCAGTCATTTTGTAAATAACGGAAATTAGAGTCAACATTACTTTTAAAATGTGTTCATTCTTTACCAGAAATTACTTATTCTTCTTACAATCCATGGTCACATTATCTGAGTCAATTACACTCTTAGCCTTGAGCTTTTTGGAGTCAGTTGTATGCTCAGTGTTTCAGGGAACATCTGGTACAATAGTTTTACTTGATTTTTTAGCCCTTGTTGGCTTTTGCTTTAGACAGCAACATCCTGCTGAGATTTGATTCAAACGCAAAAACAGCAACTTTACTTTTACTTTATGTCTCTGTTTCCCAGTTCCCAGGTTTTTGACATTGCATGATCCCTTTCCAGCTCATGAAGTTCTTTTTTTCTCTTTCTCATTATGGGCCTCCTTCATGGGTTATAGAGCAAGAGCAGTGCTAAAATCTTTACTTGTGAATCTAAATTTGTAAGAGTTACATAGATAGCTATTGGTAAAATAAAGAGTGGAATAATATTTTAAGTGTTTTGTTGATTTTCTGCACTGATTTTAATATAAATCAGTGTATTGTTTTAGCTTTTCCAATTTTCTTTTTGTTTATAAGCACCATGCATGTAGTTTAAATTGTATGGTATAATGTATTTACCAGCTTACATTGAACGAAAAATGGGTTATTATTACACAAAATTGATATTCAAGGTAAATAGAAACAAACAAAAACCTCCAGATCTTATTCATTCACTACTCAGCTTAAATATGACAGGGTCATTTTAATAATGCTAAAACTCAATCCTGAATTTAAAGTTTTGTTTTTTCAGAGAATAGTTCACACAAAACCTAAGGATTCTCATTTTAAAGAAAAACAAGGACAAATATATAGGCACAAGGAAATGAAAATCTAAAACATTTGAACTCAGAAGAATTTTCTTTTGAGAGGAAAATGGACACTAGTGAGCTTTGAAGACACAAATTATTTGGATAATCTTCACAATTTTTCTGTTTTGGAAATTTGGCTATCAGAAGACTATCCAACTCTTGGTGTTGCATACTTGGACCTTATACTTTTTTAGCACACAATGACAATGCTATACCCTTTGGATTGGCTTTTCAGTACAAACTAGATTGATGTATATTATGGTAAATACATACATACAGAAAATGCTCAAATTCTGCCCTCAATGGCAATTTATATAATTAAATTCACTTTAGTTTTGAGAAAGTACTGGCAAAAGAAAGAAGATAATTAAAATATCCTCTTATATTATTCAAAACCTTCAACTCAGGTTTTGTCAGTGCATTTATTTATTGTTTTTGTTTGTTTCCAATGTCTATGTTAGGTATCCAAAATTAGCATGTTTCTACATAGCATATTAATTTTTTTAGACATGATAACCTATGTCTTTATGTAGAAACTGTATGGTCACTCAGTCTTGAACAATCCGACCATGGAATTAAGTTTCTATCATTTCAGAAAGGAGACACAGACATTAAACATGGTGTCCTTACTAAGATGTTCTCAAAAACAAAACAAAACAAAACAAAACAAAACAAAACAAAAACAAAACACCTCTTGGTTATTTCAAAAATGATATTCTTTATAATAAATGTTTGCGTTATATAAAATATTTATGCCTTATGTCACTGTCATATTTTTCTGAATAAAACTGTTTGCTATTGGGGGGGAAGCAAACAAAAGATTCAGACCAGTAGCCAGACATTGTACACTTCCCAGGTATACCTCTTGGGATTTTCTTCCCCTCGTCCTATCCATTCCCTATTTCTCAAAGCAGCTCCCTCTCTCTCAACAAGTTACAATATTACCTCATATTGCAAACCACATGTAAATTCTAATATTGGAACAGTTTGGATTTATTGCCCCACTTTAAAAACCACATATACATTCCACTTTGGGAATATTTTTGGATTTGTTATTCTTTCAGATTATCTGTGCAATGGCTCATTACCTCGAAATATTTCTGATATACAATAATACACATATTTTCTAATTATAAATGAATAGATCCCTCTATTCCCATTTACTAAGACCATTTTCTAAGTCCTGTTCTTCCTCAGTAGTAAGGAAGGTGTGGAAGGCCTGGGATGGCGTATACATCTCTCCTTTCTACTCAGCAATGTGTCCTCTATGCCTATGCCTCTGTTCAACTTTCCTCTTCTTCCAGAGACTCTCCCTGTCTTCAAGCTTTGTTCTGGTTCTCATACTACACTCCTCTCATAATTATCCAGTCCTAAGTTATTGTACAGGAAAGAGGAAAGAAACCGAGCACGTAATCATAAAATTAAACAAATAAGAGTTGTTACAAATACTAATAAAATAACTGGAGTGCATGTTCTCTTGGAATCTGCATTGCTTAAGTCAGGATTTGAGATTTTGTGAAGGAATACATGGTACATTTGTGAATTTCTAAGAATCAGGATTAGGTTTACCTGAATTATTCTTGTTGAATTCCATAACCAATTAATAGTGTCAATCAAGTTGCAGTGGAGTAAATTAAATCTGTGTTAGGTAAGCGATCCCTGGAATTTGTTGAAGCCCTCATATATCACCACATCTCTTAGTCATGCAAGGTCATAGAGAGTGAATCCTGCTAAATATCATTATGTACCTAATTGGACCATACATATTTCTTGAGAATGATTCACCAATTAGTTTAAATATCATTATTCATCTACAATTTATTCTAAATTGATAAAAATTATTATACTTTTGAAGGTTTTGCAGGATCCTACATGATGGCTAGCTAGGTATGCTATTGCTATAAAATATTTAAAAAAATTACAACTTTATATCAGAATATATATTTTTCATATAAAGAAAAGGATATTGCTTTTCAATGTTATTTTAAAGAAAACATTACATTTATTTTATAGAAATGGAGAACAACTCAATACTCCATCAATGCAACAGAAATGGCTATGAAAATACTCATATTAACAATAAATGAATGATATATATCTATCTCTCTATCTATCTAACTGTTCTGGCTTACCTAGATGTTTATCCCTTTTATTTCTGTTTTTAACACACTATCAGTTTAATTGACCAATTAATGGATATACACTGAATATTATAAAAATATAATTTCAGTATTTTATGTGGTTTTATTTGGGTAATTAAGATAGGGAGTTTTCTATCATATAAAAGACCCCTACTTTGCTTGTGAGTTTTTCTTCAATATTAAATAGTATCCAATTTTCTTGCAAAGCAAGGAAACAATGGACATTCAAAACTTTTAAATCATTTAAATTCTATTAACTCATTTCTACTGTTTCTGCCTGACCTTAGAACAGTAATTTATGGTGTAGAACCAAGGAAAAGTAGGTCAGACATCAGGAAATAAGTTTGCTTAAAAATAGTAGTCATACTGCCTCTATTGGACAGAGCAAGGCTATATATATATATATATATATATAGAGAGAGAGAGAGAGAGAGAGAGAGAAAGAAACAATTCTATTATATATAATAAAATTACCAAGAAATAAAGAAAAATAGTAACTTTGAGCATAGAACAATGAACACATGCATCAGTTGTTCCTGTCTATAACAAGCACACTTCTGACCTCAGCCACAAATTTTCAGCCTCTTGGCGTCTTTCTGTTTTTTACACTGACAGAGATCCCTTGAACTTCATCCTTCATACTACATGGCCAAAATTCTAAATTACTGTCTATTCTGTAGCATTTACTGTGTATAATTTTTGCCATCGTGAATATATTTTTCTCTCAAATTTGTAATGCAAAACTACTTCACCAGTGTGATCAATATCTCCTTCTCATAGTCACAGGTTTTGTTGGTGTTTCACTAATGTTAATTATGGGCTTACTTGGGCTTTGCAGATACATGACTTAAAAATGAGGTGATTAATAAGAAAAACATGTAATAATGAGATATTTGTGTACTTGAAAATAAGGGAATGAATAATTTAGTAGTCAACATGTTGTATTTCTAGTATGCTTGAGCAGCGTGTAGCTTATAATTGGGTTTCCAGTCTATAAATTAACTCCATAATTTACATGGCAGTATAACATGTTTTAGTACAGATGATATGCATCTATAATTTATCACTGTGCACATCTTTGTGTGTAATCTGTTGTTTCCACAACAGTCTACTTCCCCATAATAAAAAGTCTAGCTTTCATCTGATTCCTCTGGGTATAAAGGTGTCAATAAATAACACACAGAAAAATAAATGCAACAATAAACAGATAATAAAAACCAATAGATCAGTATGGATGTGCATTAGTGTCTACATTTCAGAGCTGATTTAGCCTAAAAGAAAGCTCCATTTCATGTTGCTAGAATGTATTCTTACTTTTTTTAGTGTTTTCTGCTTTCATAGATGTATTAGAGAGAAGCAGTTGGGACCTTTAAAACACTTCATAAAGCAAAATAGAGATAGTGGGTTATGCCTATCTGAAATACTTGTAGAAACTGCTTCAAGAATTAGAGCCACTATGAATTGTGTAAAATAGGACTAATAATGTGCTTGATACTATCACAAAAAAATCAAGAAAGTGACTGCTAAGTATTAAGAATAGGTATATAGCTCTGATTTCTAATTGCTTTTTTTCTGATTTCAAATCATGATCTGTTAATTTAGAGAAAGCATTTGTCTTTATCTGGAATTTTACTAAAACCTCTGCTACTGTTAAGATTGATACAGAAAAAAAGCTGTGTGTTTGGTGAGAGCAGAAATTCTGGTCAGCATATGAGCTATATATCAAACACCTTTAGAGAGATAACCAGGTAATGTTATTACTTGAGTAAACTAACATATGTAATTGTTAGGCTTTTTATTAATTTAAAATAAAAACTACAGAAAGGACCAGAGGGGTTAATTCATTCTGCCTACACATCCTGTTCCAGTAAGCCGAAGATGGAGTGTGGAATTGGGAAGGAGGAAAGTGGAATGTCTTAAGCAAATGTTAACCCACTGTTGGCTTTAGAAATAAGGAATCAACTGGTAAGATTCTAAGATTCTAGAAGTAAGGAATCAGCTGGTAAGATTCTAAGATTCTAGAAGTAGGAATCAGCTGGTAAGATTCTAAGATTCTAGAAGTAGGAATCAGCTGGTAAGATTCTAAGATGCTAGAAGTAGGAATCAGCTGGTAAGATTCTAAGATGCTAGAAGTAGGAATCAGCTGGTAAGATTCTAAGATTTTAGAAGTAGGAATCAGCTGGTAAGATTCTAAGATTCTAGAAGTAGGAATCAGCTGGTAAGATTCTAAGATGCCCAGAGAGTTCATCTCACAGTACAGGCCTTTTTGTCAACAAAACTGAGCTCCTCAAATTTATTAGCTATAGCCAGGCGTGGTGGCGCACACTTGTAATCCCAGTACTTGGGAGGCTGAAACCAGAGGATCCAGGTTCGCGGCCAGTCTCAGCTACTTAGGCCCTCCACAACCTAGTGAGACCCTGTTTCAAAATAAAGAATAAAAAATAGGACTGGGGGTGTAGCTCAGAGGTAGAATACCCCTGGGTTCAATCCCCAGTTCTGCAAAAAAATAAAAAAAAATTATTAGCTATGATTTTTCTCCATGACAATGTTCAATGGGTAATGTCAATATTTACCTTAGGGACTCTTGTGATTATAACATTTCTTGTTTGATCTACCATTTTCTTTCTTTTTTTTTTTTTTTTGCGGTACCGGGGATTGAACCCAGGGGCATTCTACCTCTGCGCTACACCCCCGGCCCTATATTTTTATACTTTATTTTGAAACCGGGTCTCACAAAGTTGTGGAGGGCCTCACTAGGTAGAGAGAGAGAGACAGGAAAAGAGAGTGAAAGAGTGAGAGAGAGAGAGAGAGAGAGAGAGCTGAGACTGGCCACAAACCCAGATCCTCCGGTTTCCACCTCCCAAAGTACTGGGATTACAAGTGTGTGCCACCACGCCAGGCTGTGATCTGCCATTTTCTTATTGGCATGTTCTTCTTTCAGATATGCTGATACATTTGATCAGCAATACTCAGTGGTGGAATTACCCAGAAGCTAAGATGCTTAAGCTTTTCCCTTGAACAGGTCTCTTCCAAGGTCTGGGCAGAAGCCAGAACAAATTGTCCCCATAGTAATATATATCTTATGAAAATATAAAAAAATAACATATTTATTTCTGAGAGAAGGTCTACCAAATTATATAAACTTTGTGCTTCAAAAAAACTTGAATCTTCTCCTATTTATGGCTAAATATGATAGTCTCAGCCCAGAAATTAGTTTGTCATACCATGGTGAATTTTTTCATATCTATTTTGTGATCTTAGAGCTTAATTCTTATAAGATTACTTGGCTTTATTTTTTAATGTCTTAGAGAACTCTTCAAAGTGTTTCCCAATTATTAACACCATATCACAAATTTAAAAATAAAAAACCTGCAAATATTTGCATAGAATATATATGGCATATGAATGTAATGTTGATCACGAGTTCTATCAACCACAATGTATATATTGCATCCTTTAAATGTTCCTAATTTTTTGCAGGCCAACTTTAAAATTTCTTTTAGGAAGAAGCAAAAGTTTATCTGCTTATAGCCAGTCTTCCTTCTGAAACTTCATCAATATTTTTATTGTGGTATTTTCTGAGTAAGCACATATATCAATGTATTAACAATGCCTGATCTTGCAGATGTTCTTAAATATCTTATTTATGCATAATGGTATGACCAACACAATTTATAAATAAGTAGTCTACTTATTCACACAGATCCACCCTTCTCAAATAGAGCAAGGTAGAGATCATTATGCCATTTTCAGAAGTGATCAAATTAATCAAGATCACTATAACTCATAGTGTTGTCTTTTTATAGATTAACAATTTCACTACAAGTTGTATTTCACATTGACAAAAAAGCAGAAGGGCACATCAATTATATTTAAGATAATAATATGATAGTTAAAGGGAAATCATTGTCCTCTCACTGTTGTGATTATTTTAGCTATTTATTTTATTATTTAACTATTATTTTAACTATTTCTGTTGTTCATAAATTATTTAGTCTAAAGTATTTTGTTACAATTCAAATGGACTAAGACCAATATGAACAAAAAAGAATGCTACGCATTCAAACTGAGGTGACCGTAATATTGAAGAAGGAGACAACTAAGCATTGGTTTCACTTTTGTTTAAATAATTTGAAGACTATTTTAGACCTTTCTATAAACAACTATAGTTAAGGTCTTCAGCATCAGAATCTAATTATCATAACAATTTAAAATGAATCTAGGTCTTTTTCTCAAGAAATATATCAAAGTTGTTCAGCCAGCAATATAATTAATAAAATATAGTGGTACAAGCTTTTATGAACATACCAATGATTGAAGTAAAATCAAATATGGCAGCTCAGCTGAATAAGAAGGTAGATGTGGACTTAAAGCTATAATTGAATGCTCCTCTTCCTACTGCTTTCAGGCTAGTTCCTGATCACCCAGCTACCATGTCTGGGTTGTTAGAAGAACTAAGACCTGAATGGGAAGAAGCAATATAAAATGCTACTAAATACTTTTAATTTAGGAGAATTTCCTAGATTTTATGTATAACCATTTGCACTAGATAATAAAAAATAAAGGGAAGAAAAAATGAACTTAGAGATATATCACTGCTAGTTTTTATTTTTTAATGGAAAACATGTATTTTTTTCTTCAAAGAACTACTAGAATCATAGTTAAATATCATGTCTACCACACATGTTTCTGCTACCAAATGCTTTAAAATTTTAGAGGGCAGATCAGGCAGGATACTGAAATATTAAATACACTTCATAGAATTATAAGCAATAAGAACAAACTAAAAGTATAGGTAAATTTAGGATATCAATAAATTCTGGTACACAGTAAAGTTAAAAAGGGGAATTTATGATAATATGAGTAAAGAATATAATAGTAATTTTATGATTATATATTTTTTGCCCAACGACACAAATGGATTGTGAGTATATGTAGGGGAAAATATTTTAAGGTGGAATGAGTAGCAGACTAGCTAATCCATATTGTCCAAGCACCTACAATGAATGTGATTAGAGCACACTGTAACAATCACTGTCATAAAAAATAATCCGTTTATGCAAAGGATTCCCAATGTTAGGAGTTTATAACCATTAGAATTAATTTAATACAAAAATTGTTTGTCCACAGGAGTTTCAAGTGCTTTTAATGAAGTATGTATGAAATTACCCTGCTGTTATACAGGCTGTGCTGAGGATATTTTACTAATTTGGGACTAGTTACAATGCAATATGGAAAAACAATGTAATGAAATTATCTTTCCTGAAGTGAGGTGTTCTGAAAGCCAAATCCCATAGGTGGACTTTGGAAAAGCCCACTGAGATCAAATAATCTTAGAAACTCAGAATATTAAATACCCACAGATACTGTACTTCATCGTGCATATTGGGCAATTAAAGTTTCTGTGAAGTCCTGCAGTAAAGAGACGGATTTATCTTTAATCGTGTATGCTCTGCGTCACATATTAACATTTGTGGGGTGTGCAATATGATTTGTGAGATGCTTATCTAAATTATAAAATAGGTCTGAGTATATTTTTATTAGATCTTCAATATTTTAGAGTCTAATCATAATGTGACAGAATTTATGTTCCCTCACAACTATATCATGATTGAGATAGAAACACCTGGAATTAGAGAACAATTTATATTTCAAACATTCTCATGGCATTTTACCTCTCAATAGTCTCTTGAAGAAATAGGAACTTCTCCCACTCTGAAATCAGGAACTCCCATGCTAGGGCTAGGTTGTTCATAGCCAATATGATACACACCTCGTCAGTAAGTAAATCCTCCAATAATTTTCTATAAATATTGGAGCCTGCACCTTTCTCAGCACGTGCCCACAGTCTTTTGTTGCAGCTCTGCTCTCGTTCTACCTCAAGTACTAGTAATACTTCATACCTCCCCAACCTCCAAAGACATGGGCCTCCAATTTATTACCTTAGTGTGGTTTCTAATCATTTTCTGTAGGAATAAATTTATGAATGTAGACCCCAAAGGGACATCCTTGTCTGTTTCATCCTATTGGGTGTCATTTATCTTCAGCCATTATCCAAATGCATTTGTTCTGAGGAAGACTTAACTACCCTCCCTGCTTTCCGCAGCACTTAGGCTGACCTAGATAATCATGGATATTTGCCAGTACTGTCATCCATGTGAGAATGGCCTCGTGATAGCAGGAGTAAGTGCTGTTTGTCTTTTTAGTGCTTATTTTCCTAAAGCTGAGGCTGTATATCAGGCATGTGAGGATACCAAATTAGAATGTGCCTCACAATATAGTTAGAATATGATTGTTGCTCTGTTTTGTTTTGGGGTTTTTTTTGGTAATAATAGCACTTACTGGTTATCTGGTCATCTCATTTAATGTGGTAGGTAAACTTACCCTCATTTTATACGTGAAAAAACTAAATCTTAAAGAGACCAGGTACATTGTTTAAGTTCAATAACTAGGAAATATTGGAGATAGACTTCCCTGGGAGGTGCAGTTAACTGTTCAGTGTCTCTCCTTCCTTCAAAATAATTATTACTTAGACCTAGTTGGTTTGGCTGAGCAGAGTCCCTTACCCCTGAAATTCTCTAGTGGGAGAGGTTCCTGTCTCAGTGTCTGCTGACCTTTTGAATATGTGATTAGTAGGTAGCCATTTTCTTTGTGGATAAAGATAAAACAAATGTGGATATAAACAATGAAAGATTCCTAGTTCTGACTCTTATAAATGTCTAATTTCTGCTCCTGTCCTATAAAGAACACCCATGCATTCTTATAATAAATACCCTGTAATTTGATTGGGGCTTAATTAGGCTTGCATTACTTTCTACTTTATGCAACCATATGTGTCTGATATTCTGAATGTACCTGCACCTGCCCAATTCTTTCTTTGCCCTATGTCACAGGGCCTTCTCTTCATGTCACCTTTTCCTGTCTCGTATTAAAAAGAAGAAAAAAAAGTGGGGTCTGGGGATTGGGTAAAGGTTTGCTTCCAGATCTTTAAAATGAGAAAAGAAGGTTCCATATGAAACATTTTATGAGGAAAAAAGCCATCCTTGAAAAACTGCACAATCATTTTTAATTTAAATATTCAGAATAAAGTGTTTGAAAAGGGCACAGCATTAGATTTTACAAATTCAGAGAAGTGTTATAAGCAAGTTATACTAAAGGATTTGCATGTGTTTAAAACGACTATAAATGAGAGTTATTTCAGTGTTCCATTTAAAAATTCAATTGCAAATAAAGTCAAGTAGTTAGTCAATGTACTGACTGTGGTTCAAGGTAAGGAGTTCACTTGGAAGCAGATGGCCTGAAGAAGGAAGGAGAAGGCGAAATCATAAATCATAACAGAAGGAGACAAAGAGGACAAGGAAGCGAGTCAAAATGGGTAAAAGAAGCTGGGTAACAAAAGAGCCAAGCAGAAGCAAAAGAGAAGGGGGTAAAAGGAAGGGCATAGTAATAAAGGAAAAAAGAGGATTGCCAACATAATGTGACATGCCCAGAATTCCAATGAAAAGCTGTGGCACTGGAGAGCAGAGAGCCAAGGAGAATAGCACAAGGCCACACCACAGTTGGCTGGTTTTAAAAGTAGCATTGTGCCAGAGGGCTTGTAGGGATTCTCACTCCAGGAAGAGTCCTTTAAAATGTAAAATACATGTTTTTTTCTTAATTGGAAATTGTTTTTAAAAGAAGCCCACAAGATTTAAAGAAGAAATACTTGACAACAGAATGCAATGAAAGAAGAAGAAAGACAAAATTGGGGGAAATTATAATACAGGACAGCTGATCAATTATGAAATTGACTGTGCCCAGAAATTTTCCCCCTATAGAAAACATCTTGATTTTTTTCCAGATGACCTTGACTGCTCGCTTATGTATCTCCCCATAAAAATCTAATACTTGGGATCAATACATAATACATCTGATCACTGTACACAACAAGTGTTATTTATTTATTTTTATATGATATTTTTATTGGTGCATTGTAATCATACATCTTGATGGATTTCAGGGTGACAGAAGTATACATGCACACATTTTTTTAAACAAGCCTGCTATTTAAGTGAGCTGTGTCCTTATAGAGACAACTTAAACATAGATCGGAAGCATGTTGGGAGATATGCAAAAGCCCAGTACAGGGCCTGGAATTGCTACTAGCAGTCATGACAACCATTCCCCTGCCTCATGCAAATGCAACTACAAAATAATTCTATACAGGTTGACAAGGATGTAAATCCTATCTAGATATTGTGAGAGATTGAATATGCAAAAGATAAAGACCTAACTATGTATGACAATCCAACTCTGACCCACATAAGATGTCCAGGAAGGTGAACCACAGCTGGACAGCAATTATCCCATAAAGGTCAGGACTTTGTCAACAAATGCTTATTTTGCCACCCTCCTTCCAACCCCTTCCTCCTTCCAACTCCAGATCAAATAAAGACAAATAATCATCTTAATGACCTCCTTAACTCTCTTCAAGTAAGAGGCCTCACTTCTATTTAGCAGATCTCCAGCTTGCCTGTGCCAACAACCTCCAGTCAGCATATCTACTCTCTCCCCACCTCCCACCGTTGTTTTTTCTACTTTTCTACTCTCAAGCTTCTCAATACCTCTATCTGCCTTAAAGTCAGCCAAGCACCAAGTCATGGTGGCTGACTTCCTTAATGCAGTAAACTCTGAATCAATAGCCTCTCTTTGTTCTCATTTGGGTGGTCTTTATACATTTCAACAAATGCTTGGGATTTAAATACCATATAGATGCTAATGACTCCCAATATTATATCTCTAGGCTAGAATTCATTTCTGGATGCCTAACTTCCTCCTCAACATCCATGCTCAGAGATTTAATAAACTTCTTAACCTTAATATGTGCAAAAATATCCACCCCTGTTCCCCAAATGCTCTATCATTCATATTTCTTAGGCCCAATATTTCAATATAATTCTTAATTTTTCTCATTTTCACATAGCAAATTCTGATTTAATTGTGCTATTTTACCATTGCCTACTTGGTTGATTGTCTAAGCTGTCATCACCTCTCATCTGAATTACTGTAATGGCCTTTTTTTTTTTTTTTGCGGTACCAGGGATTGAACCCAGGGGCATTCTACCTCCGGGCTACACCCCCAGCCCTATTTTTTATTCTTTATTTTGAAACAGGGTCTCGCTAAGTTGCGAGGGCCTCACTAAGTAGCTGAGGCTGGCCGCGAACCCAGATCCTCCGGTCTCAGCCTCCCAAGTACTGGGATTACAAGCGTGTGCCACCATGCCTGCCAGGTTTGTAATGGCCTTTTAATTGATTTTCCTGCTTCTTTCTCTGGCCCCTTTTCCTATCAAAACAGCAGCCAAAATGATCCTTTCAATTCGTCAATCAGTTTGGCACGCCTTTGCTTCCCTTCTCACATAGAATACATGTCAAAATTTTTAAAATTTTCTACAAGATCTTGCATGATCTGGTCAGGAATACCTTTTTTTCTTCTTCCCAGCACAGTCGTTTGGTCCAGGACAAGTACTTTTCCCAAAGCCAGACAGTAATTTATAATATAGTTTTGAAAAATTCTAAAGGATGAATTTTAAAAGGGAGTATAATCACTAACTCATGTGAAATTATATAATGAACACATGTCATATGTTTACTTAAATTCCTATTAATGAATGGGGTACCAATAAGACATTACAAATGGTTCAAATGATAATGAAAAGAGCAGAGACATATGGAAAGAATGATGGATTCTGAAATTAACTTATAAATTGATGCAGGGAAGAACTATCCAAGGAAAGGATCAACTGTATTCCTCTGGAAAATTTCATTTGCATCTCTATAGATAAGGGTCATTTCTATTATTATCACTTGTCTAAAAAATCCAGAATTGTACACTGAAAGGCAGAAATATTCTTGAGTTGGATAGGATACCTACTATCTTGTTTTCTTTTTCTTTTTTTTTTTACATCATCATGTTTCACAAGTTTTTCTGTCAAAAGAAAGAGGAAGAGAGAGAAGGAATTTGTATACTTCCATGGGAGAAGAATTGGATTTTATTACATTAAAATTCAAAACACCACCATAAAAAGATCATACAAATTGAAAAGAAACCTGATGGGAAAAACATGTCTTATGAGAATTCAGGAAATAGAGTCAGAATTGCAATAGGACAGAAGTAGAGTTGAGGACAAAAGGAATCTTCACTAAAGTGTTAAGTCAGTGAAAAAGTGCAGGATGCAAAGGGAAAGATGTAAAAACAAAAAAGCAATTAAATGGTAAAAGAGGATTTATTTAAATTATGTATTTTATTTTAAATTAACATAGAAATTGTACGTATGTATGGGGTACAGTTGACATTTCAACACATACATACAGGGTGTAGTGATCAGAGCAGGGTAGTTGGCATATCCATCACTGCAGACATTTATTATTTATGTTGGGAATATTCAAAATTCTTTCTACTAACAATTTGATGCATGCAATTAAGTGATGACCTTTTAAAGCATAAGATCAGTGAGAAGATTGAAGAATGCGTGGGACTTAAGTCTCTAGAGGTATGCCAAGTCACTGTGTCTCTAGTGGTTTCCCAAATACACTCCCATTTCTGTGACAGCTATATATTCTAGGGCCTTGGTAGAATTCCTGCTTCAGTTATTCCAAAAGTTACTTCAATATGATCTTGCAACACTGGAGGTAGCTTGAATTATTTTTTTAAATCCCTGCATACTAGAGACCTCAAATAAAGCACAAATCATATTGGTATCTGATTTTCTGGTACTAGGGATTGAACCCAGGGATATTATTCCTCAGAGCTACATCCCCAATCCTTTTTGTTTTATTTTATTTTATTGTTTTTTTTATTTTGAAACAAGGTCTGGCTAAGTTGTTGACAGTCCCTGACTGGAATGTAGTATATGTTAAACAAAAGTTTGGAGAACTAAACTGATTGAAATAAATTTAGTTAAATTCTCAATCTGGTTTTAGAGACCACTGATGATCTCAAAAACATTCATACTCACTGATAAAAAGTTTCTACTTCACTTACCGGCCGACTTGCTTATCTCACTTCTTGCACATCCTGAGATATGTGGATTATTTTTAAAAATCCAAACCCTCAACAATTATTTACACATTGAACTTACATACTCTTCCAAATATTATAAAAGAGGAGAGTTTGTGATTTTAATTTGTCATTTAACTAATAATGAAATTTGAGCCTCTATTGTTCATTGTCTATCTTTCCTTCTGTGTCTTCTTTCTCAAATTGTGAAGAAGGGATTTGCTAAAATTATTATATGAATTAGGAAAACAAAACAATCCTTGAGTGTACAATAGAATACTGTTTTTCTGGGTGCAGGGCCACGCCAGTATTCCCAGCTACTCAGGGGCATAAGTTTGAGTATGATCCTAAGTCGTATTCAGGATCCTAAGTTTGAAATAAGCCTGAGCAACCTAGAGAGACCCTGTCTCAGAATAAAAAAAAAAAAAAGGGCCTGGGACATAGCTCAGTTGTAGAGGGCCCCTGAATTGGGGTGGTGGTGCATATAATAATTTAAGGAAAGTCAAATATAAGTAGATTTTATTTTTGCATGCAATATTTTACTGTATGTGTGTATTATGGATATATAGATGGAGAAAGAGACAACGGCAGATGCATAGACATAGATGTGGATATGACAAGTGAAACTGAATTTTTATCCTCCCCTATCTTCTTTTACGTTTTTCTTTTTTTCCAAAAATGTTACTTGATATTGAAATTAATGTAAATAGGATACAAAATAAAAACCATTCATATGGTTCATTTTTTCAATGGGGCTCCAGCATTGGGCAACATTACTTTAATGATTCAATTTAAAGTATTTTAAGGGCTATATAAACTTGCAGGATACTCAAGGTAGCAAAGAATACATTATTTTAATAGGCAGGCATTTTACTTATAATTAAAAGGATTATAAATTCAATTTATATAGTATTTTAAAATATGTCTCCCTGTAATTTCATATTAATTGAAAATAAACCTCCCCATAAATTCTACTTGGCCATCCAGAGTAGTAAAATATCAACATAATTTCCATTTTCTCATGAAAAATCTTTAGATATTTAAAGAAAATGTCCATACCCCTCTTGAAGCATGTTAGTGCTATTAACCACCCTTCATATTATATGGTGTACATACGATTAACCATTATAATTACACTGCTTAGTAACCTTAATTTTTCAGCATTATTTTAAATTTAAGACATAGATGCATTATTCAGTAACTCATAATGTGTTACTCAGCATTCCTCAACTCCCTTTATACATTGAAACTTACAAGTTATTTTACCTTACTAACTTTGTATTTTCATCTCTGTAGGGGCTGTGAAATATTCAGACATGTGAATTAATTATACCTAGAAATTTCACTAGAGATTTTTTGTTTGATTTTAATTTAATTAATTAATTAGTAATTAATTTATTTATTTTCATTGTGCTGAAGATATAACCCAGCAGTGTTCTACCTCAGAACTATACCTCAGCCTTATTTTATTTTTTATTTTGAAACAGTATCTTACTAAGTTGCTGAGGATCTCACTAAGTTGCTAAGGTTGTCCTCAGACCTACAACCCTACTGTCTCACCCTCCCAAGTACTGGGATTATAAGCATGTGCCACCACACCTGGCTGTTTGATTTTAATTTTGATTCTTTCTCTCCATTGCATCATATTATGCAGTTATTTTTTAGGATATTATCTTTAATTCAATTTCCTAGATTTTAGCATTCCTCAATCTTTTAATTTGTGCAATTAATTCTTTGAATTTAAATTCGGTACTTTATACCTATGCAAAATGTATAGAAAGTTTGATTCTTCATTCAATAATTAAACATAAATCGAGTTTTTAACTAATTGGTAGGGTATCCTAGTAGTCAGTGTATAGCTGAGGAGTTGCTGAAATAAAAAAGGATACATCTATTTCCTCATGTTAAGTCTACTAATACCATCATGGTGCTGACCATAATTATTAGTTTTAATGAACCAAGAATGGGTCCAAGTGACCTTTCTTTCCAAAGTGGTCATGAAATTTGGAATTTACAGGCATTCTACCTTTTAGCGAGGAGTTATAGTTTCTGCTGTTGATCCTTGTGCAAATTGGTACATTCACCTGATTTTAAGCTCTCAGTTCTTCTTTCTTAGTGATTTCCAAACTAAGAATACCTTCAAATTATTCATATTAATACCAATATGTAAGGTAGAGTTGTTTGATTCTAGAAATAAAACCTTTTTACAGTAGTCTACTAACTCAAATACTATTTTGGGGGGGGGTTTGATTCCATCATAGTTTTCTATCCTTGGTAGTTGAGTATTTTTAACAAAAAAGGACCTTGATACCATTTTGTATTAGTTGTCTCTTCTCTTACTCTCTATTCTGAATTCACTCCATGGGTTCTTGTTCTTTTATCAGGTCCTAACATGTTAGTTTTTGCCAAACTTTTAGCCTTTTCCATAATCTGGTTGCTGCCCAAGTTCCTTTTCATTCTTATATTAAGTATTTAATTTTCATAACTTAACCATTTATTCACTGATGATATATGTATCAATCATCAGTCTAGATTCCTCTTGTGTGCTCTAAAGCTTTAAATTTATCTATATATCTGCTTCACAGAAATGGTTACCTATGAAATATCAACATGAATAACTCCAACATGCCTACAAGTGGACTCATTATTTCCTCTAGTCTATGTTTTCTTTTTTTTTTTTTTTGGTAAGGTGGATTGAACCAGGGGCCTTCTTCCTCCGAGCTACACCCCTAGCCCTACTTTACTTTTGTATTTTGAAACATGGTCTCACTAGGTTGCAGAGTCTCACTATGTTGCTGAGGTTGTCCTTGAACCTGCAATCCTCCTGTCTCAGTCTCCCAAGTACTGGGATTATAGGTGTACGCTGCCATACCTGGCTGTTTCTCTTCTTGTGTTCTTTTTATTTTATTTATTTATTTATTTATTATTTGCGGTACCGGGGATTGAATCCAGGGGCGTTCTACCTCCGCGCTACACCCCCGGCCCTATTTTTTATACTTTATTTTGAAACTGGGTCTCACGGAGTTGTGGAGGGTCTCACTAAGTAGAGAGAGAGAGAGAGAGAGAGAGAGAGGGAGAGAAACAGGGAGAGAGAGAGAGAGAGAGAGAGAGAGAGAGAGAGAGAGAAACAGGGAGAGAGAGAGAAACAGGGAGAGAGAGAGAGAGAGCTGAGGCTAGCCGCGAACCCGGATCCTCCGGTCTCTGCCTCCCAAAGTACTGGGATTACAAGCGTGCACCACCACGCCTGGCCCTTGTGTTCTTTTTATGACCAAATTTAATAGTGTCACATCCTTCCCAGCAAGGTGATACTTAGAACCCTGCTAGACATCCTTTATGTATCCTTCATTTTTCTCAGGCTCAAAATTCACCCAAATTTCCTGTGAATCGGACTTTCAGTATTTCACTCCTGAGTCAGTACAATAGACCATCAAGGGTACCTCACACGTGTGTATGCAGGTGACTGTCCATGCAGTCTTTAAAACTCATTATTTCTTTTGCCCCCCCAGGAACATTTTCATATATTGCAAATCTGTTTGTTTTACTCCAAGTTCGACAGTCTTCAAGCCTTCTATTTAGCTTCTGTAGGAAGTTTCAACTTCTTTTAGCATTATACAAAGCTTCTGGTAATTGTTTCAACCTTCATTTTCATCTGTCCACTCTTATTCCCCAACTTCTGCACTATTCTTCCTGCCACACTGAACAAGGCACTCTGTTTTGGTCAACTTACATTGCTATTGCTGCTCCTTCTGCCTGAGAAAACTCTCCACCATCTACTAAGCCAGTGCTGCCTTGTTGACTCCAAATCTGTTTTCAAGATGGAACACGGAGTTAATTCCTCCATGAAGCCTTTCTCTAAATGTCTTAATTTCTTATGCACTGATGTTCCTGTGCCTTGATCAATATTTTAGCGTGCATTACAATGTATAAGTCAGATCCTGTTTCTTGTCTGACTTGCCAATTATATTACAGAATGCTTAAGGACAGAAAACCTTATGTCTTATTCCATCTTAGTCCCTATAACCACAAATATTGTAGAAAAATAAAATAGAATAAATGTTAAAATTTTCTAAAGATCTTAAAATCATTAATTTGCATTCATTTCACTTTTTAACATATTTCACCATCTACAGTGGGCCTATTATTGCTTCAATATACTTCATCCACAAAGATATGATTTTCTGAATAGTCAACATAATTCAAAGCAATTGAATATTTAATTCTATTGACAATATCCTTTATCATCATTTATTTTCTTCATAGCCTGATATCTTTCTTTTTCTTCTTTATTTCTACTTTACTTCTAAAACTCTAGAAATTGAGAAGTCCTCATTTGAAAATGTTTGCTATCCTTATATTTTCATAGTGCATTTGCAAATATTTTAATGAAAATCAATTGATATTTTAAATCTCTCATGTATAAATTTCAAGAAAACTTTGTGTTTTGTTTCTCCTCTTGATCTAGTGAACTACAATGCAATTTATAGATCTCAGCCCAAGCATCATTTCCTCAAGAAATGATGACCTATCTTTGTTTAGAGCTGGATTCCTTTAAATAGGCTCCCAGGGGGCCAGACACTAGTCATCACAGTCACGATTTTATAGTTTTATGGTTACTAATGTCTAAGCTCTGTGCGGGCAGGGGTATATGTCTATATTATATATCCTACAGCTCACATGGGAACCAACACAGGTGCACAATATATATTTCTTCATTCTAAAAGCCAGTAAGTATAACTTTACAGGGGAATGGTTAAACATTATTTAAGGAAAATCTTTAGGTTTAGAAAATAATCATTCAAAGAGAATGACAGGTTATTTCTCAAGACTATTGAAAAAGTAGTGGCGGCAATCAGAGGAATAAACCCTGATTAGAGGTTTAATTTATTTTTAAAGGAAAGGTTTAGATATTGAAATAGCCTGCCAGAGACGCTTACAGAATTTCTTCGGCACAGACATCATAGTTATATATAGGATTCCTATTGAAGTCAGACAGTTTTTATCCAGTTTGTGACTGAATATGGTTCTAGCGAAAACAGAGATGGCTTTTTAGGGTTATTTTTAGACTCTAGATTTTGAATTCAGTTTATTTTACTGATCATTATAAAGTACTTAAATCCTATGCCCTGACACTACTGCATGTTTTATCATTAGCCTAATAAAATAAAACTTTGTGTTTCCTATGCAATAGAAATGAAAATTATCTGTACAATATTAAGTTTATAAATGTGTTTCCCAAGACACAGCATGATGGATTATAGTCCCACTGAACATTCAATATGAGCTCTCGCATAGAAAGGAAAAGCAAATTCACTTTGAACTGAATTGAGATAAACATATCTCATAAGTGAATCAAGTTTCAATAATTCACAAGCAGTGTAACCCAAAATAAGTCAAAGGATATATATTATAAATGCCATACCTCAAAACTAAACTAGTATTATCATAATATTAAATTATATGTCCTACTTATCAACAGATTTCTATTTCACACCTTTCTTTAAAACACAATTTGAAATATTTTGTACCAATATTAAATAAAATTGCATATATTATATCACTATGAATAGAGTCTTCCATATTTCCCAAAACATTTGATGCTGCTTTACTAGTCTTTGCAGATCATAAGAATATTACTATATGTGGAAGACTATAAGCAATAATCTATTTACTTTGAAAACCAAAAAAATTTTATAATCTTCCACCTATAGTAATATGTTACTTATTTCCTTTCTTCTTAGAAAATAGAAGAAAGGAAATAAGTAGAAAGAATTTCTAAGAAAAAAGGAAATAAGTAACAAATATAATAAACCAAACATAAAATATATGTGTTGTTCCTGGCATAGAGTTAGTATTCAATGTACAGAGGTGCTGGTACTTATTTTACATTTCAATTATTTAGAAATTTGCAACTTAGAAGAGGTAGATATTGATTAATATTGATGTCTAGAATAGACATTTAGTGTGCTAAAATATTGGCAGTTGTGTGTTGCTTAGAGTTAGCC
>PVJS01003219.1:0-18690 GCA_004027185.1 Glis glis
CTGTCTCTCTCTCTCTCTCTCTCTCTCTCTCTCTACCTAGTGAGGCCCTCCGCAACTTTGTGAGACCCGGTTTCAAAATAAAGTATAAAAAAATAGGGCCGGGGGTGTAGCGCGGAGGTAGAATGCCCCTGGGTTCAATCCCCGGTACTGCAAAAAAAAAGGGGGGGGGTTTAAAGAATATTTGTACATTACGGTAATTCAATACAAGTATATAATATGTAATAATCAAATTGGAATAAGAAGCATTTTGGTCTCTTCAAATATTAATCATTTCATGTATTGGAGATGTCCTACTCTTCTTTTTGTCATTTTGAAATAGATCATAGATTTTTTTAAACTATAGTTACCTCATTATAATAAAGAATAGCTAGAAGTAATTCCTCCACAGAGTTTTATTCTTGAGTGGAACAGGTGGAAAGGTAAAAGACAGTGAGACTATGAGTAAGATCCTAGGATATCTCAGAAGAGTGTTCAATTGTAAAGTATATTGCTTTGGACGACTTAAAAATTTTTAGTGAAAATCTTTATGTTCTTCAAGCTCTTAATGTTGTTTTCCATTCGAATTGTCTTATGGCATTATTTTACTCCTTCCTTTGCAGAATTACATATCATTACTGATATAGTAGAAAGCATCCCATTTTCAGGAGTCATCTTCTGAAATTGCTGTCTCCATGCTGTCACAGTCGTAGCCTTGGTCTCTGTGAAATTGCTGTGGGAGTGCTGGGGTCAGCGTGTCACTAGGCACGTGTGCTCTTTAGCCCATAACTGAGTTTCCTTTATCTGCAGAACAGTATCTTCACATTAGGCACGGCTCAGTAATAACATCCTTGTTGGAGATATATCTGAGATAGTTTTCTATAGTAATTCTCCAAATATATTGTACCAGATTATGAAAATTCATCTTTAATAACATTGAAAAACTGATATTTTAAAGGCTGGCTAGCTTTATCATGCTTCTGTCACTTTTAGATGATTACTAGAAACACTATTTTGGTTTTGAAACTATTAACACAATGGGTACAAAAGAGAAATAATATCTTTCTGTAGGGAAGTGCAATGCCATGGTTACAATTCAACAACAGCACCTAAGAATGATAGCTACAAGCCAAGCAGTAACGCAGTTGTGTACGTGCCAAAGGCTTGAAAACAATTTCACTTGACAGCCAATCTCAGCACCTTTACATTCACAAATTGTATGGGTATTGAATTTGGGTATTTGAGCTTGCATAGAAAAGTCAGATTGCTTTTTGGTCTGTTACAGTTATAATATTACTCAGGTATTACTCAGACCTATCTATAATAGGAAAAGAAAAAAAAACCTTATTTCCTCCTTCAAAGACAGTGTTCCAACCCTTGGATGAAGGTCTTTGGAAAGAGAAATAAATTTTTAGATTAAAACATTTGCCCAAGTACATAGTTTGTCTTCTTATAAGCTGAGGTTTTCAAACCATTCTGGCAAGAATGGGAAGCAGATTCCACTGAATAATATGAAATTGTGAGGGAGAAAGCAGGGACTGTAAACAAATATGAGCTAATGTTAACCCATTGTGTCTGCGTTTCTCTTAAAATTTGGTAGATATTTTGCTGGATGATACTGGTGATGCAACTGGACATAAAGATGGCCGCAGTGTGAAAATTATAGTCTCCATAAGCAAGGGCTATGGTCGAGCAAAGGTATTTTTTAATCTTCAATTCTTTCTAACTAAAGGATGAGAATTCCTCTGAGCTAAACAAATTTTATAATTGAATAGTTGTTCTGATAAAGATCCTATTGGAGGTATTAGCCTTGGCATTACCTTAGTATGTTATATGAGCCTAAAAGGTAGGGATAAGAAAGAAACAACATCACCATACTGGTAGAAATGTATCTTACGTGTGTCCATTCTTGAAAACCAATATTGGTTGTCATCCCCCCTCATTTCTAAAACTTAAGAAAATAATAATTGATTACTTTGACATACACATATTGTTTACCATACTCTTCCAGGGTAGAGTTTATAGTGTGTAGTAACATGTCACTAGATCTGTCAATATGACCTTTGTACAAAGAGAAGATAAATGAATATTGGAGGCATCAGAAAGGCACACATTCTACTGAATTCAATAGGACAAATCTCATTCATGCTACTTGTCTTCATCATTTTTAAGCAAGGTCCTAAGTGGTCAGCAAGTATTTTAATTTTTTTATTCAAATATCACCTTCAAATTAGCAATGCCATTTGACTAGCTCTTTTTTAAATCTAGAAAGTTGTTTTTAGGTTGCATTTTTAGTTGAGTGGTCAAGAATGTAAAATTTTAAGTATCCAACTTTTCTTTTTTCTATAAAACAATGAATCCTTTGGAATTTTAAAATAATTGAAGTACTTTAATTTGAAAAGTGAGATAGCACTTGTGAATTTTCACATTGAGCAAATGTTCCAAGGCATCCAATGCCATAAACTTTCTGCTTGAACTGCAGATTCGTGCCTACTTTTCCCAAGTGGATCTTTATGTGTAATAGTCTCAGTGAAATCTAAAGTTACTCTCATTTAAAAGCAGCTGTTATAAAGCACTGTGTAAGCACCCATTCTGACCGCATTATAAACATACTAGAAACTAAGTATACCTCTTAAGAATAATTCTAAAAGACACTGTCTTTAAACATCTTTTCTAATAAATCTTCTGACAAAGTAATTGTTTTAGTTGACCAGGGCTATCACAATAAAGTACAAGGAAGGGAAGGCTTAAAATCAGAAATTTATTTTATCATAGCTCCAGAGGATGGCAAGTCCAAGATCAAGGTTCTGGCCCATTTGGTGCCTGGTGAGGGTTCTCTCTGGGTTACAGATGGTCAGCTTCTCACACTGTTCTCATAGGGCCTTATGTCAGTGTTCATGGGAGGGAAAGAAAAAGAGGCCACTCTAAGGCCATTGATCTGATCACCAGGGCCTTTCCTTCACAATGTGCTCTAACCCTGATTACCAACTGAAAACTTCATCTTCAAATGCCATCACATTGTGGGTTAAGGCTACACCATATGTAACTGGGGGGAATGCAAGCATTCAGCCCATTACAGTAACAAAAAATTGAAAACCAGTCATTCAGTTGTAGATTTCTCAACTTTATCTGAAAAAGATATTGGCTTCAAATTCAGGTTAGACCTCAATAATGGTGATACAGCATCAAGCATGACAGATGAAGAAATTGAGGCTTGGAGCCAGCTAAGTAATTCACATTTCTTAATTAGGTAGTAGCTATTGTGATATACAACCCATGTCTTCTAACACTTGACCCAGTCATTATCTTACCTAATGGCCACCTGATTGGTGACTAGAAACAGGATTATATTAACTAAGTATATTTACTAGTATCATAACTGCTATTTCATGTAACGTTTTTCAGTGAGCATAAAAGAGACTCCAGTTAAACCACAGACCCTGAATTGTTTACATTTTCAATATTTCTAGAAATTCCTCAAAACCCCATTCTATAAGAAAATATAGATTTAGAACCATTATTTGTATCATAAAAGTATTTTTTGCTTGATATGATGAGCCCTATATGTTTCTCTAGGAAGTTCTTGGAAATAGCAAATTTTCTGATAAATTCAAAATTGGACTTGTTTTATAAATATGCAAATGCCATACTACCATGGATCACGTATTTTTAAAAAGTTGGATTGGATTTTAGATTAAAATCTAAATATGAAAATAAACAAGTATTGGGCTTATCAAAGATAAGATCACAAAATAGTAAGATGAAGTTCTACGATTTATATGATATGGTGCTACTTATTCTTTCTCTCTCACCATTTCCCCCTTAAAAAACTGCATCTCTTAGGAATCTATCAATGGTGTGAGAACATTCTCTCTGATCCCCTTCTCCTTTCCCTTCTACTGAATACATCACCAGTCAGTTTTCCTTGACATGTCACTTCATCTAATCTTTCTTGTTATTGTTGATATCACTATTACTTATTTGTCTGGTTTTTTAGGGTGGGTTTTATTTTATATAACTCACCATGTGTATCTGTTACTATACAATCCACAAGCTAATAAATTCATTAGCCTTAGTTACCAACTACATCAATAAGTTTTAGTAGAAAATATAGTAATAAAATAAAATGCCCAGTTGTATTTTATCTTACTTTATTTTGTTTTTATTTAGGATCAGAAATCTCAGGCATATTTGATAGGGTCCATTGGTGTTAGTGGAAAGACCAAGTGGGATGTCTTAGACGGAGTTATTAGACGTCTCTTTAAGGTAAGCTGTACAGGATAGCCTGGGGTTAATTTTCTCTTGTGTTCCATGTTAGATGAATAGCATAAACACATGTCTTCTCCATTCCAAATAAAAACTTTCTCTCCTTGTGCTATTTAATATTAACAGTTCTTATATTACCCATATCTAAACTTCTTGACAACTAGCTTTATATCTCCATGAGTTTTATATTCATTGTACACGTGTTGAACCTCTATTTTGACTAACTTTTTTGTGTTTACCATTTCAGGAATATGTATTCCGAATTGATACATCCTCTAGCCTTGGTCTGAGCTCTGACTGCATTGCTAGTTACTGTATAGGAGACTTAATTAGATCCCATAACCTAGAAGTGCCTGAACTGCTGCCTTGTGGATACCTGGTTGGAGATAATAACATCATCACTGTGAATCTGAAAGGTAAAAAGTAAAAAAAAAAAAGCACCATTGTAATTTTTTTTGTAGTTTCCCTTCAAATTTTCCTATTTGTAAATGATTTTAAGCACTTGATAGTTTTGGTCTGAAATGGCTGTGTTGATTTTCTTTTTCTTTTTTTTTGCGGTCGGTACCGGGGATTGAACGCGGGGGCGTTCTACCTCCGCGCTACACTCCCGGCCCTATTTTTTTATACTTTATTTTGAAACCGGGTCTCACGAAGTTGCGGAGGGCCTCACTAGGGAGAGAGAGAGAGAGACAGGGAGAGAGAGAAAGAGAGAGTGCTGAGGCTGGCCGCGAACCTGGATCCTCCAGTCTCCGCCTCCCAAAGTACTGGGATTACAAGTGTGTGCCACCACACCCGGCTGATTTTCTTAAAAAACTAAACGACTACTTAAAATACTACAACAGTAAGTTTCTTGAGTTCCTTAATGTGAAATTTGGAATACAATTTTGAAGATACACGAAGATTCACAAAAGAAAATATGACTTAGGTCATTCCAAATTTTTAGATTTTCTCCATTATCATCTTTCACTAGAGGAAAACACAAAAAACATATTGTGTATTACAGAGTAATATTTTCTTTGCCATAATTTTGGTTTAAAAACACGTGTACTCAATAAGTAGCCACTGAGGGTATACAATAGAAGAATCAGGGGTGAGAAATTCTGCTTTCTTTGCTTTGGATGATGTGACTAATTATAGGCTAATGTAATACCTGAAGTAAGCATCCCTCCACAGTTCCTTGTTTGTGTATGTTTGAGAATCAGAATGCATCTATAAACTGTGGTTTAATAGAGGATTCGTCAATATTTGATCTTGCGATTAAGGTAATTGGGTTAGTAAAAGGCGATACTGTTGTTCCTCTTCCTAATTCCTTGCCAAACATCATAGTTTGTATTCTTCAACAACTTAAGTGGTTGTACAGCTGAGATGTGTAATGAGAGATAGAATGTATTTAAAAAAGAGGGGAGAAAGAGCTAGAAAAAGAAAGAACATACACATATGTACCTATGTAAACTTCACATTTCTATTTATTTATTTATTTACTTACTTACTTACATATTTTGTGATACTCAAGACTGGGGCATTATACCTCCAAGCTATACCTCCAGCCCTTTTAAAATTTTGTTTTGTTTTGAAACAGGGTCTTGCTAGTTTGCTGAGAGTCTCGCTACATTGCTGAAGCTGTCCTTGAACCTGTGAGCTTGCTGTTTCAACTTCCCAAGTAACTGGGATTACAGGCATGTGCCACCACACCTGGCACATCTATTCTTAATAAAAACTAACCACTTTCAAAGAGGAGGAAGATTTTATGATAGAAGTTATAATGCTTCCATTTCTCTCCGGAAACATAAATGGAAAACGTGAAGTAGTCAGTGGAGGGAATCCTGAACAATAGGAAACAGCTTACTCTCATTTCGATGCTCACTCGGCTTTCTTACTGATAAATTTTCTTTCTCAAAATGGCTGCACATGTTTGTGGGATGGAAATATCTAGAAAAATATTTTGCAAGGACACCGTTCCTATAACTAACAAAGCTTTGTTGTTGGTTGACACCGTATTTTTTGTGTAAAACAGTAAGACATGCTATTCCCTTTGTTCCTTCCTTCAGGGGTAGAAGAAAACAGTTTGGACAGTTTTGTTTTTGATACACTGATTCCTAAACCAATTACCCAAAGGTACTTTAACTTGTTGATGGAGCATCACAGAATTATACTCTCAGGACCAAGTGGTACTGGAAAGACCTATTTAGCAAACAAACTTGCTGAATATGTAATAACCAAATCTGGGAGGAAAAAAACAGAGGATGCAATTGCCACTTTTAATGTGGATCACAAGTCAAGTAAGGTAAGTCACAGAATTCTAAGAGAACAGCTGTTATTTATCCATAACTGTCTTAAGCAATTAATTTTTAAGATCATGTGAGACTCCCATTTTGTACATGGAGAAAAGTATCCATCTCTTTGACTAAAACTATAATCTGATAGATGAACAAATCTTGCTTTATAAATTTGAGCAGGACTGCTATTTTCAATAACATCCAATTACCAGGAACTCTACAAGGCCCAGAGATTATACAGAATAAAATGGCAGAGCCCCTGTTGTCTAATTTCTCTTAGACATCTATTTAGGAAGTGTTAAAGTAGAAGGAGGTTTGAGCTATGGAAGCAAGAGGGAAAATAACTCTTCAGGGCTTTATAGAAAGGCAATAGATGGCCAGAGTATCAACAGATATATAGGAATTAACTAGGGCATTGCAGCAACAAGGATTTGTGGATAACTAAAATGTTCTAGGCAGCAATTCTGGGAGAGCAGTAATTAGCTTATGTCACATTCCCATAGGAGGTGTGTTTAGAAACCTTAGGAAACTGAACAATGTTCCATTTCACCATCAGCTGAGGTATGAGGTGCCATACTAATCACCAGGAACACTCTCTCCTATTATGTAGGCGTGAGGATCTATAAAACCTAGCCAGCACCTTCATGCATACTGAGTAAAATAACGAATCCTGAATAAAGGAACTAGTTGGTGGCTAACGTGTTTCTAACACTAACCTAGTTTTATTATTTTATGTATTAAAATCAGAATCAATGCTGCCTAAGGTTCCCTTGGGAAAATTCAACTGCTATTGTCATAAGCAATATTGTGAGAGGATCCCAATGATGCTGGGCCATACTGCTTTCTTCCCAGAAAACTCTGGTATCCAAATTTTCAGAAATAAATGTGACTTACAAACCTTTTGGATTATTGAAACAAACCAAACATACAGTTTAATGAATTAAAAGTTCTAAATGGAGTAGTTATTAAATCCTCAACACTGACCAGTTGTGGGACTTAGGGCCCATTAGTGAAATTCTTTGTACCTTCATTTGTTCTTATTTGTAAAATGGAGGAAACACTAGAATTGTGGTAAGAACTAAATGAGTGTATGTGTATATTTGTATGTATGTGTGAGAGAGACAAACAGACAGATGCAGAACAATACAAGTAGTAAGTACAATACGAAGTTTACCTGCAATTATTAATTGCATCAATTGGATTATCAATTGGATCCCAAGGAAAGTTTCCTACACACATACATACACATGCACACTCCTTTGTTCAAATGTGTCATATGTATACTTAAAGAACAATGATGTACATAAAACACAATGGGATGTCGTAAAAGTTAAATAAATATAGCCCTAGGATCCTGAATATTTCCTTAGAAATCAGCACTATTCAAATTGTATTGAAGCACTCATTATTATTTCAACAAAAGAGAGGCATAAAACCTGAGGTAGTGTTCTGGTCAGCATCCTCACAGCCAAAATCTAAAGACCTGACCACGTAACTTAGAGAAAAGAAGATTTATTTTCTTAAGGTTTCGGGCTCAGTCCATGTAGGCTGGGGACGATGGATCTCAGGGCATGGTAGTGGGAGGTAGAGATAGGGAGAGCACATGGGCTGTGCTCCTCACATCCTAGAGGCCAGAAACAAGAGAGAGCAGGGGGAGGAGGAACCCCCAGAGACCCACCTCCAGCCACACCCTACTGGCCTGGGTCACCACCCAGGTAAATCCATTATAATGGATTTATCCACTGCTGGGATTACAACCCTCATGACTCAATTACATCATCTCCAAACATTAATAAATGAACATTTTAGGGGACATTTTAGATCTAACTATTAAAGGTAGGATATTTACTTCTTCTCTAAGCCAAAGTAGAAGTACAATTGGTTGTTTGCTTCAGCCTACATATTTAATGCTTCCTATGATTGTGTCTCCTTATACCTTTATAAAAAAGTCTTTTAATACACTAATTCTTTTTTCTTTCTAGTGAAAAAAGAGAAAAGGCCTAAGGTCTCTTAGGCATCTTCAATATTCTCTTTGGTTTTTTCCTCAGTATTGATATATCAGAACTCTTTATAAGTCCCTTAATGAAAAAGAAAAAGAGAATCTACTGGCTGGTCCATACATTTATTAGAGGAGAACAAGGCATTTGATATACATATATGTGGATTTACATATCCATCTTTGAAATAAGAAGAATATATATATATATGTATATATATATGTATATCTATCTATCTATCTATCTATCTATCTCTATAAAGAAAAGGTTTAGTGTTTGGAGATATTCTTGATAATCTTATGTTAGTGACCTGCTAATAGTTTTGATTAAATATTTCTAACACTCATTTTTTACTTTTCCAGAAAAAAAAATAAATTGTGTCATTATTAGGTCAGTTCAGTTTTTGTTTTTGCAAAATAATGAAAAAATAAAAAGCATTTCCAGGAATGTTTGAATGGAACTAATGATGCTAGGAAACAGTAATAGGAAAAAAACCCATGGACAATTCACATGGTATTCATCACCAAGAAAGCACAAAATACAACTGAAACATGTTTATTGTTTCTTTATGACTGTTAGGTATGAATGAGCTGTCGGTAATGCTGGAAACAGAGTCACTGCCAGGGAATTTAGTGAATTCTTTTCAAATTGACAGAGAATCCACATTTATTTTGGGGGATGTGTGTGTGTGGGGTAAGTGAGGATGATATAAAAGAGGGGATGACAAGTTTAGATCATGTTATGAATACCTGTTAACAGTATAGACTTATTAAGGTAAAATGCTAATGGGGCGTGAAATAATAAATCCTTTCCCTGACACGATGGAGCTGTGCAGTTGCTGATGTGTGTTATGCTATGCCATAGATAGCACTGAAAAGACAGGAAAAAAAATCAAATAAACCATCAAATGAAAAAACTCTTCTCATGTTTTTGGTACCTCTTCATTTTACATTCTGTTCCTCTTCCCACACTTCAAGCCCTCCCTCAAGCTGCCAGCTGGAATATTTTGATTGAGAGCAGAGCACATACACAATTACACTTTGTGACATTTGATATAGCAGGCCCAGAAGGCTAGAGATGGATTTAGTAAAGAATATGTGGCCAGCTAAAGCCACTTGGAATATTAGGTAGGAAAAGATCTGTAAACTGGACTTGGCAGATTCAATTGTAGTGTGTCCAGAATCAAAATAACAGAAAGCCATGATCAACCATTTTTTATGTAACTATGGCGTTCTGTCTATATTTTCAAAGTATGGAGATGGGATGCATCTCATTGTCAACAACCACCTGGTAGACACCCTTGCTTTCTTCTACCTTATGAGATGTGGATGTGAACCTTTCATGGCATCAGTACCTCTAACTAGGATTTTATCCCCATCAAGCTAGACGGAGGATCATGAAGCAATCTCAAGGGAATGTGTGAAAAACTCATAAATAATATGAAAAACTCTTTGGGTGTGTCTGTTTCTACATCTGACTGGACCCTACCCCACCTCATCGCCTTCTCCTTGCCCTTCACCCATGTATAGCAAGTTGCTATGGTTGATCTTCCATTTCTAGAAATTCTTCAGATTTTCATGGTTATCATTTGCTCCTTATTTACTTCCTACTTCCCTGGTAAGATCCTCCTTAGTCTCTTTCTCTGATGGCTCACCTACCAGTAAATGAAAATATTCCCCAGCATTGTTCTGTCTCACTTTTGTTCTACTTTGAATGATTCCCATGAGTTCAACTTGTATTGATGTTTGTGGTTGACATGAATTAAACACTATGAGCCATGCTCACTCTACCAAATTTGTAAGTTCTCTAGGAGCTTACCGTATGTTTCCATTCTGCTAAATACATGTATGTAGAAATGACAATTTCAGCTATAAAAATAAAAGAGGTCCATCCTCTCTTATTTATTTCTACCACCCTCCCTCTCAAAATAACACCCTCTATCAGTTGGGCTTCAAGTGTGTTCTAATTTCTTGATTCACCATTCCTCTAAAATTTCCTTTCACTCTTTTGGTGGCTTTATCTATTCACATTATGGAAAACAGAATATCTTTTCATAATTAAATTCGGATCCCATTAAAATCCTCCAATGTTTTTTCACTGCTTCCTGAACTAGATCAAAAATAGCACACTGTTCCCTGTTCATCCCCTTAGTGTCTCTTGGCTTTAGCAATTTTAGTATTCTCTTGACTGGTCTCTCTTCTTCCTCTGCATTATACTTACTGAACTATTAGGTGATACTTCTGTTTTACTCAGTCCCCTGAATATTCAGTGTTTCTACACTGCCAACTAGAAAAGTCCAATGGTCTTATCCATCACTTAGAATTACAGACTTTCCAATGTATTTACCACCATTTACTTTCACAAGACATATAATACTCATCTTTGCCTCTGTGGTTATCATATTTACATGCCTCACCTTTGATTATTCTTTTCCCTCTATTTGGAAAGTTCTCCATCTGTTTCTAAGCATCAAAACATTACCTAGTCCTAAAAATATAGGGTTAGTGGCAAATAATACTGCCACCAGAGTCTTTTCCAGAAGCTTTGGATAATCTTTATATAATGTAAACAAAATCTTTGATCTATGCAAGTAATGTTTTTTTGACTGGTAATTATAATTACATATGTGCATGCCTAACTTTCTATTCTAGGTATTAAGCTTCTTGAATTTTTTCATTTCTAATTAATCATTATACGCTTCATATTCTGTTTCCTTTGATAAATAAATTGCTTTCCCCTGCTGACAACAGACAAGCTAACAGACATATCAGAGGTTCCCAGTTTTTATGTAATAAAAATCTCACTTCCTCTGCATGGATTTAGTCCTTTCTGTTTTTTCTTCCACTGTGCACACCATTACCATGTACTATAGTCTCCTGCAACAACAGAATATTATTTCCAGAAATACGTCATACATTCACACTTTCCAATTTGGGTATTTTTTTCTTTGTGGTACTGAGGTTTGAACCCAGAGACATTCTACCACTGAGCTACAACCCAGCCCTATTTATATTTTATTTTAAAACAGGGTCTACAGCCGGGCGTGGTGGCGCACGCTTGTAATCCCAGTACTTTGGGAGGCGGAGACCGGAGGATCCGGGTTCGCGGCCAGCCTCAGCTCTCTCTCTCTCTCTCTCTCCCTGTCTGTCTGTCTGTCTCTCTCTCTCTACTTAGTGAGGCCCTCCGCAACTTCGTGAGACCCTGTTTCAAAATGAAGTATAAAAAATAGGGCCGGGGGTGTAGCGCGGAGGTAGAATGCCCCTGGGTTCAATCCCCAGTACCGCAATAAACAAAACACAACAACAACAAAATAAATAAATAAAACAGGGTCTAAGTCAACATGCACTGGCCTCTAACATGTGATCTCCTGCCTCAGCCTCCCAAGTAGTAGGATTACAGGCATGTACCACTATACCTGGCAATTTTTATTATTATTCTTTAGATTTTACAAGTTTTCCTCTACTGTATCCTGTTGTCTGAACCTTAAAACTGGGTCAGATGTCTCTCTTAAATTTCCCTATAGTGTTTTGTACATTTCACTTACTGTGTGATATTATGACTCATTTGTTGGCCTGATTCTCTGCTAGCAATTCTAGCTTCCTAGAACACAGAAATTATTTGTTTTATCTTTGAATCCTTGCTGCCAGAGTACCTGATGCATAGAAAGTGATAAAAGTGTGTTGAAATAATGAATAACTGCAAACTCATCGGTTGGTTGGAATTTTACTGATTATTCAAGATTCATCTCATATGTCACCTCCCCAGAAAGCCTATCAGGATCTCCCAGTTGATACCCTAACCCCTCTCTCCACTACAGGCTTCCCTTGTTCTCTCTCATGGCATGTTTTGCATTTTTGCCTTGCATTTTGTAAGTTCATTATTTATATGTATGTCCACTACCCTCCCTAACCCTCCAGCATTACCGTCTCCAGAAAACTGTCCTTCATACTACTGCTAGGTGAAATCTCTTCCTTTGACTTCTCAAAGATCCAACTACACCTATGATATTATATTGAAATTATTTATCACCATTAAATTTTAGTCCCCAGTGTGACAATTTTTAGAGCCTCAGGGGAAGATAATAAGGTCTAAGGCTAGAAACATAGAAGATGGGCTGTGAATATTCTATAAATGAGTGAATGACTTACGATAGGTAGATGACTGATAGAACTTTCATTTTTTCTTTTAAGGTAAATAAAATTCTCCAGTTTTGAACATATTTCTTCTATATTTCTGATTTAGGCAAGATTTATTTTATGTGAGTGGTTCTGTTCTAATTTATAGTATCTTTATTCTATCTACTATAGAACAAAGAGTATCTTAGGTCTTTAGTAAATTAAATATAAAAATTTTAATATTCTCTATTCATACTTAACTGTTATATTTCAGCTTAATAGCATCAAACGTCTGGCTACTGTTTTATCCTTTTCTACTTCTACCTCTTAAAACTGTGTTACAGAGAAGGTGAGGCAGCAACTAGAGTGGTTCACATATTTACCTGGCTGCCAGAAATTGGGATCCTAGAATTGTTTTTTTTAACCCTGAGCAAGATTTACAAATTGGAAATGTCATTGTAAATATGCAAATATTATGGAAATGCTCTTACTGATTAGGATAATTGTGAGGAACCTAATTATGTTCTTGGCCTACCCATCTGTGAGAACGGTCAATCAGAGAACTAGTTATCATATTTAGATTAAAAGCTATTAGGCAGGAATAATACCTGTAAAAGAACAAGAAGCTCAAGAAATGCTAATTGCTAATGTTAAATGACCCAGTGAAATATAACAAATGTTGTCTTTGCTTAAAATTTCAGCAGTTACGTGCAGATTATAAATAAGTAATTATCCACACTTTAATCAGAGTCATGGCTGTACTTTTAGATGTACCCCATCTAAATGAATTGGATTCGAAAAGTTCCAAGTATAGTGGAAACTTAGAGCTACTATTTTGGATTTAGTCTATACTTGCAATTATTAACTTGGTAACATTTACTTTAATATTTAAAATATCAAAAATAAGAGCCAGGTGTGATGGTGCATACCTGTAATCCCAGTACTTGGGAGGCTGAGACAGGAGGATTGCGATTTTATGGCCAGCCTCAGAAACTTAGTGAGACCCCCTGCAATTTAGTGAAACCCTATTTCAAAATAAAAAATAAAATAGGGCTGGGACTGTAGCTCAGAGGTAGAAAGCACCCTGGGTTGAATCCCCAGTATCCCTCACACACACACACACACAAATGAAGTCAATATTTATGGTTTCCCATAAGAGTTCATATCTAGAACTCATTTTGGATTTTCTTTGGGGGAGAAGACCACTGGGAAATATGCCTTTACTTACAGTTTTGTATTTGTTGCAGATATTGACTCTTGTTTTCCCCATTCTCTCTTTTGAAAAATTTGTCCTCTCAGTATTAAATGTTACTTGCTTTATAGAGTGTTTTTGTAATCATAGAATAATCTATGACTTTTAATGAAAAAAAGAAAGTGGATGGAAGACAAAACATGCTATTTCTAAAATATCACTTGCTTGCCATTGTTATAAAATTGTCATTGATATATTTGTTGTTTTTTTTAAAGGAATTACAACAGTATCTAGCTAACCTGGCTGAACAGTGCAGTGCTGATAATAATGGTGTAGAGCTCCCAGTTGTAATAATTCTTGATAATCTTCATCATGTGGGCTCTTTGAGTGATATCTTCAATGGTTTCCTCAACTGTAAATATAATAAATGGTATGCTTATAAAATATTTTTAGTATCAAGTATGAAAAAATGTCATTTGCTATCTTGCACCTTTTTGTTTTAAGACTTATGGTGGACTCCATTAAATTGAGAACCCCTAATTAATGCTTATTATATATCAAGGAATCTGTATGTGTTCCTGAGAATATATATTCATTCAACAACTAGGTCCCACCACTTTTATAGAACCATTACTTCTTTAATGCTGTTAGCTTCTACAGACATACTGGCAGTCGGGGAGACCAATATCAATAAGGGAATAGTTTGCATCACGGAAAATGTTAACTAGAAGGAGACTTTAGAGCTCTAGTTTCATTCTCAGTCCATATCAGAGTTTAAATTCAACTCAAGAGGTAAATTTAATTTATTCATAGATGGCTCCTTCCAATAATACAGTGTTTTTACATTTACAATGAAAGGAAAAATTTAAAAGTAGGGTATTTTAAAAAATATGGAAACCCACTAAGATTCACTGTAGCCTGGCCTCTAATGAGAGGATATATAAGGATATAATCAACATAAGTGACATTTGCTTTAATGGTGCCAAATACTCCAATTAATCTCTGCTAGTGACAGAAATGTTACAAACAGATCAGCATGAAATAAAATAAGTGTTTAAGGAAGAATACAAATTGTCTCATGCCATTAGGAATCTTCAAAATAACTATGAAATGCTAAAATGGGAATAATTAATGAGCTTGAATATAAGCATATGAGTGATAAGTGTCAGAGTAGGATAAGAACATTGTGATCATTCTCTCCAACCTCTTTATTTTATAAATGAGTAAATTTGGGCTTAGAGAGAGAAAATCCCTCGCCTCAATGCCAGAGCTGTAATTAGAATCCCCAGTAATAATTTCCAGTCCAATCATCTTTGTCATTTTCCAACCTAACATTACAAAATGACCCTTTTAATGCCTACTCTTTAAATGGAATAATCCATACTTATCTAAATAATTTTCTAAGATAATGTTAACATATTAATCACTTTTACCTCTAATACATCTCAATTTCCTATTCTTTATTTTTTTCTAGTCCCTATATTATTGGAACAATGAATCAGGGAGTTTCTTCATCACCAAATCTAGAGCTGCATCACAATTTCAGGTAAAGATAAGTGGAAGGGTTTTTTTGTTTGTTTGTTTGTTGTTTGTGCTGTTGGGTTTGTTTGGGTATTTTTCATGTTGTTTCTTTCTGTTTTTTGATGGTTTGTTTCTATTTTGTTATATTTTCTATTTGTTCATTGACAAATCCCGCCAGTGGTGACCTGTGGTATGAAAATGATTCTCACTTCTTCTGACACTCTTTTTCAAGCAGATGGTTTGTGATCCTCAACCTATAATCAGAAGTGTTCCTTTTTAAAAAAGAATAGAAATGTTTTTCCTGTTCACTCTGTTCCCTCTGCTAAAGTAGAGCACTTTTCTTCTACGTGTGAGGAATGTGAAGAGAGTTCCTATTTCAGGATTTGTGATTCTCCTACAGAGGAGCGCCGAGCCTGTGGACTCCCACTCACTTCTGACGCACATGAGCGCCTCTTTAGCTCAGCAAGTGTGGCTTGCAACATTATCACTCTAATGCTAATCGACTCCCTAACCCTTTGGATCATTAAAATGTGGCCATCAATTGATATAGGACTATTATTACTTTATATTGGGATGTATGTTATATGGAGTTAAAATTTATTTAAAAATTTCTGATTGTTTTCTGTGTGTGTAGGTGGGTACTCTGTGCAAACCACACAGAACCAGTGAAAGGCTTTCTGGGCAGATATCTTCGAAGGAAACTGATAGAAATGGAAATTGAAAGGAATATACGCAATAATGACCTCGTCAAAATTATCGATTGGATTCCTAAGACGTGGCATCATCTCAACAGTTTTTTGGAAACGCACAGTTCTTCTGACGTCACCATTGGTGAGTTCCAAAAAAATATTATGCCATTTTCCAGGAACGGAGAGTACTGAGTAAGGATGGCCAGATTAGGTGGTAGAAAATAACAAGCAAAGCTGATGTTTTTCAAACTTCCAAAGATTTAAGTTTATTTTTTTCTTTTCTAAAAGGTTACCTTCTTCTAAGTTTTGTATCTCCAGTTACATTCATTTTGTCTGAAAATTATGGCATATTAAAATACTACTTGAGATCAAATAAGTTAAATACGGACAGATACATAAATGTCAGAGAATTACTTGAAATAAATAGTATGTCTTTAGGGTACTTTATGCTAAAAACAAATTTTAGCTAATAGATCATACCAGATATAGTTGTGAGAAAAGGCTTTAATTAGAGGTATTTTAGATGTTTTATAAGTAATTTAGAGGTTTTATATTTTCCATGAAAATAACTAGTTCTCTTTCATGGGCATATGCATGCATCGAAGTCCCTTTCTCATTGTTGTGGATTATAAAAGCGTACTCATAGCTGAGCAGGGTGGTACATGCCTGCAATCCCAGTGCTTGGAAGGCTGAGACAGGATGATCACAGGTTTGAAGCCAGCCTCAGCAATTTAGTGAGGCCCTGTTTCAAAATAAAATAGGGCTGGGGTGTAGCTCTGAGGTAGAACACCTCTGGGTTCAATCCCTGGTACAAAAACGAAACAAAACAAAACAAAAAAACAGAACTCACTACAAATGCAGTATAAATTAGAATGAACTCTATATTTGGATCACAATATTCATACTGAGTCCAAATTCTACAAGTAATGACATATTTTATATTCAGGAATTTATTTATTTTAGCACGATGGAATTTTTTATCATTTATACAAGGGGCAGGTTGATTGACTGGGTTATGACCTTACTATTTCTCCTAGCTCTAATATATTTTGCCATAGATTAATATTTTATTGTAAAAAGAGGAGTAGCCAGGGAATCAGATTTCAGTAAACATACTTTAATAATGATCAAATGGGCAAGATTATAATTTTCTAATAATATTGCAAGAAATACATCATCTCCCAAAATGGTATCTAAATATGTGTTTAAATTGATAAATATAATAACTTCTCAAACCTATTTTGTTATTTTTGTCCTCAGGTCCCCGACTTTTCCTTCCTTGCCCCATGGATGTAGAAGGTTCTAGAGTGTGGTTCATGGATCTCTGGAACTATTCTTTGGTACCTTATATTCTGGAGGCGGTGAGAGAAGGTCTTCAGGTATAATATTTAGTTTGCATTATAAAAGAAAAAAATCATTCTTTTAATAGCAAAAATTGCTGATTTCTGTGAGTATTTATGCCAAAAGTTAAAAGTATGAAAAACAGAGCAGTAAACATCAACTAGTGTGTAGTATTTTGTGAGTTCTGACAAGAAATAAGAGAAAGAGTGAACATAATTCTTATAACAACTGCACATTGAAGCTCAATTAGGTGCAGGAGGAGTTCTTGTTAGATAGCCAGTTAATTGCACAGTTCTATATCTTATGATACAGCCATGTATGTCTAGGTCTTGACCATTTGAATTCTTAGCAAATAATTTGCAACAGTAGTTTTGGGTTGTAGGATTCTTGCTTTTAGTACGCCTCATTTTTTAAGCCTTTCAATATCACTTGCAAGATCCTTTACTACTTTTGAGAGAATGCTTTAAATTCTTAGAAAGTTAGTGGGTCTTATTTCTTAAACCTATGATATTTTGATGTAGCAGCATCTCTGCTCTTCCTCTCATTTGCCTTGCACATGGAGCCTTACAACCAGCCCTTCTGTTTATGCTTAACTAAAACCTGAAAATATTTCAATGATAAGAAAACCCAGTTTCCTCAACAAATAAATTAGCCATTTTCCATCACTCTTGCTATTTCCTTAAATTGGACTTGAAATTTCATGAAATTGTAGAATTAACAAACTCTTTAAGATTTATGTTACATAATCATCCAACATACTTTTCAGGAATCCAACTTCCTTTTCAATAACTCAGCCAGAGTTTTTCTTTCTGGTTTTCACAACTGCTACTAGAATGAAAGCATTGTTTGTATTTTCTGTATTCTGTTACCTATAGTGTTGTGTTAATTCTTTGTTTTACTATCTAAAAAATTGTCCTCTGTTTTCTGTTTACTTCCTCTCACTCTCATCCTCTCTTCATCTAGTAGAATGGCATGCCAGTATTCAGAACTGTCAGCGTAATTCCGATGAACATAATGAATGTTATGAAGTTATGAAGGTGCTCTGAGTTCTCAGAGATGAATTCAGGATGCTAAAGAACTCAATTGATTGGTTTTACTGCAGATTTAAATAAACCAATTTCATATTGTCAAGCATAAGTGTTAATATAGCCCCAGAAAGTGGCTTAAAAAATAAATACAATATGATACCAATGGTCTTTATTTTTCAAATATAACATATTTCAGGATTTCTCTAAAACATTTAAGCCAGGCGTGGTGGCGCACGCTTGTAATCCCAGTACTTGAGAGGCGGAGACTGGAGGATCCAGGTTCGTGGCC
>PVJS01003219.1:18790-77426 GCA_004027185.1 Glis glis
CTCTCTCTCTCTCTCTCTCTCTCTCTACGTAGTGAGGCCTTCTGCAACTTCGTGAGACCCGGTTTCAAAATAAAGTATAAAAAATAGGGCCGGGGTGTAGCGCGGAGGTAGAACGCCCCTGGGTTCAATCCCCGGTACCGCAAAAAAAAAAAAAAAAATTATGCTGCCTAGAATGTAAGTTGGATCTCTCAATTTTGATCGTTTATGCAAAAATGATCATTTTATAAAAATTTATTTGCAATATTGTAGGAATCATATTTTTAAATAATAATTAAATTGTGTTCTTCAGATATAGTTCAGTATTAATAAACTATGATCCAAATCTTTGTACATGAAATTCTTATTTCATATTTGCTTGCTAATAGATAGGAGGAAAGGGAAGGGTTTTAAAACCCTGAAACAATACCAAAAATTTTTAGTTTCTCTAGATCATATTTATAAAAGACAAATGAGTTTTTTATATTTAAATAAATATTATTTAGAAATTGCTATTCTGAGAATTGTAATTATATGAAGCCTCCATTTTGGCAAAAGTATAATCATTTAACCAATAATTTAGTTTCCCAAAGTAAAATTGAGAGAGAGATTTCAGAACTATTTTAAAGTAGGATAAAACTGTCTCAAGTTTCTTGCTATGGCTGGAGATATTTAATAGTACATTAGTGTGAAAACTGAATTAACCATGGTGTAGGAGTTAGGGATAGAGTAAGGATTCAGCACACATGATAGGAAAAAAAAAACACTTAAAATTATTTTAATGGGTAGACAGTTCTTATTGCTATTGAAGGCTGTGCTAGCCAGAAATGTCAGAGCAGAAGATATTCCTGTGAAGTGCTGTCTATGGCCTCTGGAAAAACAGGAGTCAAAGGAGTCATGTATCTTATCAACCAATCTCTTGTCAGTGTATCACAGACAATACAGAACCCTGAATTGGAAGAGGCAATAAAACAAAGGCTGGTAGCAGAGATGAAACTCTGGGTTGAGAGGAGTAATTTCTATTCAGATGAAGTCTGATGCTTCGGTGAGGAGCCACCTCAGCAATGCTTCCTGCAACATATTCTACTTGGAAAAGAAGCTAGGGATGCAGTGGACTTGACTTTTTATCCTGATGATTCTCTCTTTCTTGATGTATTAGCAGTCAGTACATCTCATTCTGAATATTTAGATTTCTCTTCTTTTCTTATTTTTTCTATAATACCTATTTCACTCCAAATAGAGAGGTAGGCCTGTTTAGCTTTTTTATTGTCACCTCTATTTTTTAATAATTTTACTGGTGCATTGTAATTATACAACACAGTGAGATTCAAAGTGATATATTTACATATGCACATATCACTTGATGCAATTCCCTCTTGATCCCACTCTACTCCTGCCCCCCAATCCTTCTCTGCACATGTTAGTGAGATTGGTAGTGATACCTTCATAAATGTACATAACATTTTTTAATCTTTCCACCTTCCATTTTCTCCCCCCCACCCATCCCCACCTCTTGTTTTACTGGTCTCTCCTCTCTTTTATCTGAATTCTCTTTTGTTTCCTATTTTCTCTCTAGCTTCCATATATGAGAGAAAACATAGAACTCTTCTTGACTTTCTGAAACTGGCTGATATCCCTTAGCATAATGTTCTCAAGTTCCATTCATTTGCCTAAAATGACATAATTTTGTTCTTATGGCTGTGCAAAACTCCATTGTGTGTATTTACCACATTTTCTTTATCATTCATCTGTTGACACCTATCTTGAAGGTTCCACAATTTGGCTATTGTGAATCATGCTACTATAAACATGGGTATGCAAGTATCATTATACTTCTCTAACTTTAATTAGATAAAATAAGATAAAATTAGTAAAGATACAGAGAAGTGGTATCTGGGTCATATGGTGGTTCCCTTCCTAGTCTTTTGAGGAATCTCCATACTGATTTCCATAGAGGTTGTACTAATTTACAGTCCCACCATCAGTATATAAGAGTTCTTATTTCCCCACACCCTCACCAGCATTTATTGTTTTTGTATTCTTGATTACTGCCTTTCTAACTGGATTTAGATGGAATCTCAGTGTTGTTTTGATTTGCATTTCTCTATATGTTGGAGAGTTGGTCCTATATTTTCTTCTAGTAATTGCAATATTTCTGGTCTAAATTCAAGGTCTTTGATCCTTCTTAAGTTGACTTTTGTGCAAAGTGAGAGATGGGGGTCTAGTTTCATTCTTTTACATATGGATATCAAGTTTTCCCAACACCATTTGTTGAAAAAGCTATCTTTTCTTCAGCTTATATTTTTGGTATCTTTGTCAAAAATCAACTGGCTATAAATTTGAGGATTTGACTCTATCTTCTATTCTATTGCTCTATGTGTCCAGTTTTATGTCAATACCATGCTAGTTTTGTTACTATAGCTCTGTAGTATAATTTGAAATCAGGTATTGTGATGCTTCTAGCATGCTTCTTATTTCTCAAAATTGCTTTGGTTATTATGGGTCTTCTTTTCTTCTCTATGAATTTTAGATTTTTTTTCTAGTTCTGCAAAGAATGACATGGGTAATTTGATAGGGATTGCATTGTATCTGTAGAACACTTTTGGTGGTATGGCCATTTTGACAATATTTATTCTACCTATGCAAGAACATGAGAGTTCTTTCCATGTTCTAAGGTCTTCAATTTCTTTCTTCAGTGTTCTATAACTTTCATTATAGAGGTATTTTTCCTCCTTGGTTAGATTTATTCCTAAGGTTTTTTGTTTTCATTTTGAGGCCATTATGAATGGGATTGTACTCTGGATTTTTTTTTTCCAGTGGATTGGTAGTTGGTGTATAGAAAAGCTATTGTTTTTTGCAGTTGATTTTATATCCTCCTACCTGCTGAATTTGTTTATCAGCTCTAGAAGGCTTCTGATTGGATTTTTGGGGTCTTCTAAGTATAAGATCATGTCATCTACAGAGATAATTTCAATTCTTTTCCTATTTGTATCCCTTTAATTTCCTTGTCTTGCTGAATTACTTTAGCTAAGATTTTAAGAACTATAGTGCATAGGAGTGAAGATAGTGGGCATCCTTGTCTTGTTTTTTATTTTAGGGGAAATACCAAGACCAGATGGATTCCCAGCTGAATTCTACAAGACCTTTAAGGAGGAACTAATCCAAATGCTCCTCAAATTATTCTATAAAATGGAAAGAAATTAAATACTCCCAAATACATTCTATGAAGTCACTATTGCCTTGATATCCAAATTGAATAAATATATTTCTAGGAAAGAAAATTATATCCCAGTATCTTTGATGATCATAGACGCAAAAATTCTTAATAAGCTACTAGCAATTTGCATCTGAAACCACAACAAAGTGGTAGTATACCACAACCAAGTTGGTTTCATTCCAGGGATGCAAGGTTGTTTCAACAAACACAAGTCAATAAATATAATTTATTACATAAATAGAAGTAAGGACAAAAATCACGTGATCATCTCAATAGATACAGAAAAAGCCTTTGACAAAATCCAATACTCGATTCATGTTAAAAACACTGAAGAAATTAAGACTAGAAGGAACTGAATTCAACATCATAAAGGCAATATATGACAAACTCAAAGCCAACACCATACTGAATGGAGAAAAACAGTGTTTGTTTCCTCTAATGTTACCTCCAGTTTTGCTCTTCTGGATGATTCTTAAAAAGACTGGCATCAGTTACTTTTTGTGTGTGTGTGTGGTGCTGCAGATTGAACTTGGGCATTTTACTTCCGAGCTACACCCCTGGCCCTCTTTTTAATTTTTTATTTGGAAATAGGCTCACTAAGTTGCCGAGGCTGGCTTTGAACCTGTGATCTTCCTGTGATCCTCCTGTCTCAAGCCTCCCAAGTACTAGGATTATGGCATTAGCTATTTTTCAATTTTCATGTCTTTTTAGGGCTACTTCTAGACTCTCACATTTTTTAACGTAATCTTTTTTTTTTAAGAATTACACACTTTCAGCCAGGCGTGGTGGCGCACGCTCGTAATCCCAGTGCTTGGGAGGCTGAGACAGGAGGATCGCAGTTTCATGGCCAGCCTCAGCTACTTGTGAGGCCCTCTGCAACTTAGTGAGACCCTGTTTCAAAATAAAGAATAAAATAGGGCTGGGGGTGTAGCTCAGAGGTAGAATGCCCCTGGGTTCAATCCCCAGTGCCACAAAAAAATTACACATTTTCTTTCAATTAATTCAACTTGTATAGCAAGTTGCATTTTTACATCTTTTATAAAGTAGGTTTTTAGCTGAGAGAAAATTTTCTGCTCTAAAACAAGAGAACCATTTTAAATTTTTTCAAATTGCTGCCTCTGCCATCATCTCTTAAGGAAATGCACAAATAGCAGGACCTAGACTCCTTTTTCTGTTTTTTGTTTGTTTGTTTTGTTTTGATTTGTTTTCAGATGAGGCTAAAAATGTTCATATGACTTTTCTGGGAGAAACCCAAAGGACAAATCCAAAGCATTCCATGGATTTTTCATGCTGTCAATGTTCACATTTCACTTTTGTCTCACCAAGCCACACAAACCTTGCAGAATACCCATCATAGTATGAGAAACCACAGTATGCCCTGTGGGATTAAATAAACACCTGTTTATCAGGATTGTCCTTGGTGGCCTAGGTCAAGAGGGACACAAAAATACCACTGCCTCTTTCTCGTAATTTGACCTTTTCTTTCTTTGCTGCTTGTGACCTTACTCTCTTTTCTTTTCTTTTCCTTTCCCTTCCCCTCCTTCCCTCCCTTCCTTCCTTCCTCTCTTTCCTTTCCTTTCCTTTCCTTTCCTTTCCTTTCCTTTCCTTTCCTTTCCTCTCCCTTCCTCTCCCTTCCTCTCCCTTCCTCTCCCTTCCTCTCCCTTCCTCTCCCTTCCTCTCCCTTCCTCTCCCTTCCTCTCCCTTCCTCTCCCTTCCCTTCCCTTCCTCTCCCTTCCCTTCCCTTCCCTTCCCTTCCCTTCCCTTCCCTTCCCTTCTCTTTTCTTTTCTTTTTTTTCTTTTCTTCCAAGTTCTCATCAACCTCTGTCTCCTCTTTCCAGTTTGGTTTCAGCTTTACTTCCATCTTAAGAATTGTTAACATCTCTTGCATGCATCTTCTGCCCTCTGTTCCACCGCCAGTACTTTAGCCAGGTTATATCATCTTTCTCTTATTTCTCTCTTTGCCTCCATATGAATTCTTGCACAGTTGATGCTTTAGTTTCCTATTTTTTCTCTTCTTTTCCTAGGGGACTTATACATAAACATCTAAAAAGAGTCTTTCCAGGAAGCAATGGGGCTATTAGAGGAAGTTAATTGGAGGAAAATGGTTATCAGAGAAAGAATTTTTATTCTCAACGAAAGTTTGAGTAGAATGAATTAGACAGATAAAAATTAGTTTCTTTTCTTTTATTCATCATCTTTCCAAAGTATACATCAGTCAACAGCTCTGTTTATTGTAAGCATAGTTTTTGAAAAAAAATCCTCCCAAACTGGAGCTTTTATTTATCCATTTTGCAGTTCCTCTTGGTTTATAAAACTACTAATAAAGACAAATGTGGGGGAGTTATTTCTAAATGCATTTATAATAAACCTCTCATATTCTCCCCCAAATGCTGATATTCTAGCCAGATGTTCAGTTTCATTTTTTCTAGCCTTAACATTTTTTAAGTGAGCTATATAGACAGATACATGTTTAACATCTGGAAAATTATATACAGATGCTTAATTCCCCTGAAAATCCCATAAGAACTTAATGTGCAAACAAAACATTCAACTAATAGTCACAGTTTTTCCTCAGTAGAAATGAATTGTATACGTAACAAATAGGTGATTAACTTTTAGATGTATGGGAAGCGCGCACCATGGGAAGATCCCTTGAAGTGGGTGCTTGACACATACCCGTGGAGCTCAGCATCTCTGCCTCAGGAAGGTCCAGCATTGCTTCAGTTGCGACCAGAAGATGTTGGGTATGAGGGCTGCACAACCACAAAAGAAGCCACAACCTCAAAGCACATTCCACAGACTGACGCAGAAGGGGACCCCCTGGTAAGAAGCTGATGTTTGATTCTTCCTATATAATCTTGACATCAGTGTGTGGTCATTAGCATTTACATATCTGCATGAAGGATATGAGTTACCTTAGGTGATATTTGGGACCGCCCTGATATTGGCACCCAGTTTTAACTCTGTTACCTTCAGCCTGCTTTCATTGGGTGAACTTCTTAAAAAGAAAACCACAGCTGGGTGTGGTGGTGCACGCTTGTAATCCCAGTACTAGGGAGGCTGAGACAGGAGGATCACAGGTTCGAAGCCAGCCTCGGCAACTTAGTGAGGCCCTCTGCAACTTAGTGAGACCCTGTTTCCAAATAAAGGAATAAAATAGGGCTGGGGTACGTGTAGCTAGGAGGTAGAATGGTAGAATGCCCCTGGGTTTCATCCCCAGGACCACACACACAAAAAAAGAAAATCATACTTCTACACTAAAAAAAAAAAAATCACAAAACCCTGAAACCAAATTGAACCCAATTACTATGTAATTTATTATGCATTAAATTGTTAATAAGTAAATAAATAAAAATTTAAATATAACTCAGTACACTAGGTATTTAAGAGAAAACTGAATTTTGTTCTTAAGTAAAAAACCAAAAAGTATGATTTAATGTATGTTTGCAGAACTAAAGAATATGTTCATTTGTATCAACTAGTCTGACTAAATTCAGAATTAGTTTTCTGTTGCCTACAGTAGGGAAGGATAAAATGACTTCCAAGCGCAGTTCTCCCCCTGCTTTCTGCTTTGCTCAATTTGCAAGTGTGGTTTGAGTTTTAAAAGTACTAAAATAATTTGAATAAATCTATAAAATCCTGAAATATGAACATTCTAAAAATGCTAAATACATATTGTAATTAGGAATAAAGACTGCTTTGCATGCATCCAGTTTTATTTTTATAGATTACTTTTGATACTTGTTTGTATCAACTACAATGTGTTTATTAGCTTATCATTCTATGACTAAAGAGATCATTGGATTTTTACAACCAACACAGAAAGAAATGGAACTGAAATAAAGGTCATTATGTTACTTAAATACAAAAAGGAAATAATTAAAATCATAACCTATGACTGTACCCAAGGACATAAAAATGACTTGATACTTTGTGGAATACACTTACACCAACAACCCCAATACATGTAAATCACCATCATTTCAGTGGATCATTCTTAATATTTTGGGAGTTACATATAGATTATCTGATAAACTTTCAAAATCCTTTCCACAGCAAAATGTGCACACAGAGAAAATTTTGCATACAATTTCAGGAGTTCTATAATGTCACTGAAGTATACAGAAAGACTTACACAATATCCTAAGATCCTATGTCTAAGATATATGATGTAGGGTAATCCATTAAGGACCCAGATTTATATTTTCATAACATGGTACCTGGTCCTTTGTTAGAAATCCACAGTGGTTGTGGAATTGGCTTAAATCCAGCATAATCATTAGCATATACTAAATAATTGCCAATATAATGGTTAAAAATTATTGGAGTAAGTATGTTTTAGAGTATAAGTATGGATTATTTAATCTAAATTTTTAATAAATTCCAGTCTAATCTACGCAGTTTGGGGTATACGATGGCTGTTTCAGATAAACAGCTATGTTTTTAGTGTTATTTTGTAGAGTATTATATGACCCTTTGGAAATGTTCTCAACTTTACCAGTTTCCATAGTCCAAGTCAGCTAACTTCATTAAGAACTCTTTTTCTTTTCCCTGGTTCTGAATGCTCCTGTATTCTAGACAGGAAAGAGATCCAGAGTCTCTTATTCTGACATGAGAATTAAGGTAAAAAAATCCTTGGTTCCTCATGTTCTTTTTTTTTAAACTTTTTATGTTCATTTATTGGTGCATTGTAATTATACATTTTGATATATGTCAGGGTATGAACATCATACATGCACACATTGCACATTTAGCCCTCCCTTCAATCCTACCCTATTCCCTCCCCCTTCCCTCCCTTTCATGCTCCGGATAGTGATTGAGTCTTATAGGTTTGTGTATGTACATCATGTTAATGGACATCTTAAAAAGTAAGAGATTATGATATCTAACATGCTAAATGACAAAAGATATTATCTAAAAATAATTATTTGAATCAGAACATTGAGATAGGAAAATGAATATTCTTTCTCTGCTTTTATTTTTACATATTTCTATAATTACTGATATAAAGCAAAAGTACATTTGCAGTTTAATCTAAATCAGAAATCCTAGAAGGGGTAGGGGTATAGATCAGTGGTAGAGTGCTTGCCTAGCATGCATGAGGCCCTGGTTCTCTCCTCGGTACTGCCAAAGGGAAAAAAAACTAGGAAAAAAATACTATTTAATATCAGAAGTATGACTTTGAATCTGAACAGGATGCAATTTTTGGCACACTTTACATTATTTTAAAAATAGGTGCTTCCAGAATCTACAAGCTGAATGTTAATAAATATGTATTTAATGCTAAGAACTAGTGATCAGATGGTAAGTTATCATTTCTGATATTAAGAAGCTCACAGACCAATAGTAGAGCAAGCCATCTATCTCCATAAACTACAGTAAAAAAAATAATGAAATTACATGGTAGGTAAAAGTGTGAGTCAATTGAGGAAGTGATTGGGAGAAAGCTTCACAGAGGAGATGCTTGCACTGGACGTGAGGGATGAACAGGAGTTTATCGTGTGGTTGGATGGAGAAGTCCAAAATTAAGGAAACAGCACTTGAAACATTACAGAACAGTATAATAAAGATGATGAATGAAGGGAGCTATGTTGAAGTTGGTGGGAAGAATTCAAACTACATAACTATGCAATTGCTAGATCATGTTGAGCCTTGCTTATCTTTGTAGAAGCTAAACTTTTTCACACAGACAAGAAGAGCCACTAAAGGTTTTTTAAACAGGGGCTTACCTAGTTAGATTTGTATCATTTTGGTAACTGAAGGCAGATGGAAGAAGAGAGACTGGGAGACTAGCAGTTCTTTAAGTACCAGGGGTGATAAGGAACTGACCAAGGTGTTAGAAATGATAGATGTGATATTATGATTATGAGTATGGGGAAGAGTGAGGGAGAAGAGAGGAGGTAATTACTTTCACAGAGGATTATGATCTGTCACCATGACAATGAAATCATATATAACCTTACCTTCCTCTGGTAACAGCCTTTGATTTTAATGAACAAAGCAACTCTATGAGAAGGCAAAGTAAATCTCCTTGCATATATTTATTACATATCTGAGACTGGAGCTTACTCTAATGGAACATATTTATTGTAGGGCACCGTTTCAAAAAGCAAGGCTTTAATAACACTACTATCACACCATAAAACTTTAACAACATTCAGGGTTCAAGTAGTTTCAAACATTTGTGACTGAGATAGAATCCAATCCCTTTAAAAAGACTTAATTTATCATTTCTACTCTGAGTCAATCAGGAGAGTGCTCCAAACACAGTTCAGTTGTGCAAATCAGCTTCAACCAAATGCTGGATCATACAGCCTATTGCTAATGAGGGATAGATTGACAAAAAAAAAACAGGGGGAGGGGCTGTGAATGTGCATGAAGGTAGGGGTGTGGGGGGCAGGGTATATGAGAGAGAGAGAGACAGAGTGAAAGACAGAGAGAGATCTGGCTTTTTGGTTTACTGGATTGGAGAGATTATCACCAACTATTTTATTTCATATCCTTAGCTACCTGACTTAATGCATTCAGAGAGACTGAAAATTAGGTTGAAAGTACTATTCTAAAGACTCTTAAAATGACTTCAGAATATTCTATCATTGTAGCCTCTGTCAGAAAGACATTCATGGTGAAATGGGTGATTACCAGTTGATCATTACACAGGCATTTGTTGAACACACATTTCACGCTAAGCACACAAGCATGCCCAGCCTAACTTATGACCAAGGAATCCTGTTTTAGATTTCTCCTTTCTGTTTTTCTAAGTTGGAAGGAAAAGAATAACTTTGAATACTATATAAAATAGCATAACTTGTCAGTATTAAGCAATAGATACCTTATTATAATGCATAGAAACCCTTGCAAAGAAACTGTGTCCACTGCCCTCATGAGGACAGGCGTCAATTTTCCTGTGCTTTCTAAAACTGTTGAACCATCCATTTATCCACGATTTGCTTTTAAGCACTCTTCTTTTGTTTTTAGCTTCTCTCTCTAACAGTGGAGCTGCAGATCTATCAAAATCCAAACAACGTGACTGCTTTTTATTTTGTAATACATGAAATAAGCTGCCTCTTTCCCAGGTGCTTTCAGGCATATGTCCCTTTTGCTAGAACAAACATTACCATTCTCCAATAAAGCTGGAAAATTTGAGACAGCCGCTATTGTTCCAGAAGGTGGTTTTTGTTTTCAGTGATATATCAATCATATTTCAGCCAGAAATTCAATGACAACAAAAACTTGACAGTGATTCTTTCCTTCTCCCTCTTCAAACGCTCATGGTCCACTTGATTCAGTCACCTCCTCTCGAGGTCAGCTCCTAAGCAGCAGATGGTGTGCCTGCCTGCGGCAGCTGGCTGCACTCCACTCCACCCCCTCCTTTTCTCAAGGGACCTTGAGCATGCGCCTGGGTGTGCGTCTCTGTGTGTGTGTGAACATTGACGACTTTCAGTTGCCATTCAATGCTCTCTGCTTCTCTCAGCCAAAAAGCTAGGGAGCTTGGCGGGCGCTCCAGCAGCCAACCCAGATGTCCAGCTGTGATACAGTTTCCTTTCCAGTCTCCTGCTGGAACTGTATTCATTCACACCCCCAAATAAGAGTTATCTAGAGGTCCTATTTTGTCTGTATGGTTTGGTGTCGTAGTTGTGTTGGGGAGAAATTGTGTAGGAGCCAGGGCAGAGAGTGAGAATCTAAAACTGTTCTCTTGTTTCCCGGGGAGGGGAGGGGAGAGGTGGCCACGGTTCTTCAGCTGGCTCAGGATGGGCTGTGTATCCTGGCTACCTGGATGTCTCTTTTTCTTTCTTCAGATGAATATGCTAATGAAACTCCAAGAAGCAGCCAGTTACTCGGGCACACAGAGCTGCGACAGTGATAGCACCAGCCACCATGAAGACATTCTGGATTCGTCTCTTGAATCTACCCTTTAGAGGGTGAAAACAAGTTAGGGGAAAAGATGATGCTTTTAAAAGGCGTTGAAAAACAAAGGTATTCTGACTAAACCACTGCCAGTATGAAAGCACCCTGTCATGCAAGGGCCCTGACCCAGAGTCGTGGTCTCCAAGGAGGCAGCAGAACCACGTCCGAACCGCAAAGATGTTAATTTGCCATGGGAGCTTCCCTTTATTTTATTTTTAGGCATTTTTATATCCATGGAGTAATAGAAGGCTCCATGACTCAACTGGAAAGGACCCTAACGACAGGGCAACTGAAGAGATTGCACATGGGCTAGCCAAACTGGACTTTATTTTCTTCCTCTTTAAACGTTTACAATGCAGGCCTTTTTTTGTCCCTTCCTTCTGTTTCCTCTGAGGGGCTGTTCCCCCCAGGCAGGGCCCATTCTTCTGATCCGTCCAACCTCCTTTGTGCCACATGGTGCTGGTCACGGGGCTCCAGTAGTGTTTGTGTCATGCACTTACCCCGTTCCAGAATGCACCCAAGAGGCCAGGCCTCCCTAAGCACAGGTGCGATTGTGCAACCACCAGAAAAAAACACTACTGTGGCAAACCGGAGAAGTGCCAACCGAATTCTAACTGCCATGTTGTCATGACGTGCGCCACCAACTTTTTAGTGTATGAGTCACAGGTTTTATAAGGTTGTTTTTACCACAGTGGTCTTTTTAAACCACCTGCCCACTCCCTTAACAAGAGTTTTATACCAATTATTAGTCAACACTGACAAAAGGCTTTTTTAGGGCTTTATGTGTTTGAGCCTTTTCAGTGAAAGAAGGAACATTTCCTATGGTGCTGTCCCACTGCCTTAAAACAGATTTCTACAACAGTTTAACCATTGGTTTCAACCCTAAACCATTGGTAGGTTCCACGGTCTTTTCATTTACAACCAAGCAACACCACTTATCACAATAGCTTCATCTCTCTATGTATTTGTTTTTAATTTTGTTTTTGAAGAAATGGATAGGAGAAAGATCAGTATTTTTACCTTGTGAATAGATTGCTTTGCCTATCCTCCCAACTATTCGCGTAATCCAGAAACCCTCTTTGACCATCACGTAAAAGCAGAGACATGTGGCTATATTCTATCCAGTTTTAAGTGAAAGAGTTTCAGAAGGTGGGAAATTTTGAATTCGTATCCAGCCGAGCTGGAAGCACTAGATACAGCATGAGCACAACTATTTGGCTTTCCTTCCCTATTCTTTTTTTTTTTGTATTTTTTTAAAAATTACTTTAGACGCATGTTGTTTTGATTGCTATTGTTGTACATGAGAAATTCAGCATTAAAGAACACTGAAGCAGTAAAGTCACTGTGGAAGAGGAAGAGTTTATACTGTAAAAGAAGGTTAGATTTGCACAGTCTACTGGGTAGGTATTGTAAATAATCATTTTTCAAACTTGCACAAATCAAAACAAACACAAACAAAATTGTATTTTATCCTGTTGGTGTTAAGAGGTGTTTCACTTGCTGAGATTTCCTGTACGTTGCGAACAAATACAGAATGCAAACCCTCAAAGCTGTTATTATCTGGTGTGTTTGTCCTGTATTTACAGTTGTTATGACTATGCAGGAGCTATCAGTGCTAGAGTGAGCATGCTTCAAAACTGTACATGAAGCCAATACATTTTTGGATAAGTAAAACTGTCTGAAAGTACATCTGTTGTGGCAGGCTTTAAAGAGAGTGCATGGAAACTGACCAGAGTCATTGGAGAAGTTACCACCACACACAGAGGACAGGTTTTAAGTTTGTGAAACCCAAGGGCTAGGCCATGGTATACACTTATTCTATGAGTGTGAAAACGTGTTACTTTTAGGACGTGCAATTGGTGCTACCCTCTGTGACCACCCATGGGTCAGTTGCTATAGAACAATAACAACCATTCACAACATCAGTGCAGTTTTCAGAGTGTCACTAAGTATATAGGTCCTTAACATGGTGCTATTGCCTGGAGGGAAATCTGAACTGAATTTATGCACATAGAATTGTCACCCTGACTTTGAAGCCTCAAACATGGATCAAATCTGTTGTGCAACATCGACTTATGTAGCTGGATGAGTGACTAGTTGCCCTTGTATAATATGTGATCTAAGAAAATTGCTAATCTTTCCCTGCCATTTTGAGAAACACAGTCCAAACATGAGCATAAACAGAATTTCCTGCAATACATCCCAGTAGGTCCACCTAGTTTACAACTTAAACTAGTTTGTGAAACATTTGTCTGTATACATTTTATATTTTGTACATTTTGATGTAACATATCATGTAAATAGGCAGAAACAGTGAAATAAATCATCTGAAAAGTTTTGTAGTCTTTGTAAAGCCCCAACAATAAGTACTTGGTGTCAATGGACTTAACTGGATGATGTATTTTCTATTGGTTTATTGTTCCTCTAGCTTGTAAACCAGCTTGCATATATTTTTTTGCAAATGTGCACCCTGTATCTGTCTAAATTATTACTTTGCCATTAAAGTGGAATTATTTATTGACAACAAGGTGTGGTGTCTATGTATGCAGAAAAAATTGGATAATTACGCACAAGGAAGTGCTGAGCTTTAAAATGTTCTTACACTATTAATATGCCACCAATAAGGATGCACGTGGATTTATATTTTATTTATATATATCATAAAAGAAGCCCAAAAGCTTTTAAGTAAATAAATAAAAACACAATAGAACTCTTAAAAGGAAAGTTATTCAGTCAATACTTTTAGAAAATTTTGGATAGTCATCCTACATACCTGATGGTAAAATTAGAATTAATATAAAATAAAATGTTGATATTCACTGAGTTTAATCAATTCAATGAATGTTCGTTGTTTTTAGCCCATTCTATTTTGACCTTTTAGCTATAAAGATATTTTTAAATAAATTATTTGTGTTTTAGTTTGTATTTTAAGAGAAGATTCAAAAAGAAAAATGAACTTCCTTCAAAGTTATAATTTCTTTCAAAGTAGCTTGGGTATTTCTTTAACCCCAGTAATTGGAATGTATGTTTGGATGGTATAAGTAGGAAAATTGTTGAATTAGAGTGGTTGTAGAGCAAAAAAAAAAAAAAAAAACAGGTATTAGTTGAAATAAGTCATTCACTCATTAATTAATTACACTTGGTTTGGGAAATACACAAAGGTTCTATGATTCTTCTTATTCAGATAAACAGTAGCCCAAAATGTAGGGTGAGGGATGTAGTTCAGTGGCAGAGTACTTGCCTAGCATGCACAAGGCCCTGGGTTCAGTTCCACAAGACCTGAAAAAAATAAATAAATTGAAAACTTAAATCAGATTCTGCTAAATGCAATGTCAGGCCACATAAGTGTAAATGCCAGCACTGTCATTCTTTGTGTGACTTTGACCAATTTACTCAAACTCTATAAAATGATGATAATAATAGTACCCACCTTTTACAAATTACTGTGAGAATCAAATGAGTTATTATTTTCAAATGCCTTGAACATTGCCTGGCCTTCCATAAATTGTAGCTTCTTTTACAACCATTATATTACAAAATAATTATGAAATAGTTATTCTAAAACAATGTGTAAACATTTCTAACTTATTTTAAAAGAGTATGTTTTGGTGCTGGGGATTGAACCCAGGGCCCATGTATGACAAACACGTGTTCTGCCATGGAGCTATATCTATAGACCCATAGTATTTTTTGTTGTTGTTTGTTTTTTACATGTATCTTTAAACTAGATTTTATCATTTATACAGTGGAGATAGTGATAGTACTACTTTGTAGAGTTTGTTGGGAAGATTGAGTATGGAGCTGTAAAGCACTTTAAATAAAGCCTATCTGGAAACTGAAAGTTAGATGCTACAACACTGGCATTATAAAAAATTAACAACAGCAGTATAATTCTCAGGATTCAACTTGTAAATATATTCAATGTAATATGAGAGTCATGTTAAAAGTATAACTTTTATTCGCCAGGCATGGTGGTGCATGCCTATAATCCCGGTACTTGAGAGTCTGAGACAGGAGGATTGCAGGTTTCAGGTCAGCGTCAGCAATTTGCAAGACACTGTTTCAAAATGAAAAAAATAAAAAGGGCTGGGTGTGTAGCTCAGAGGTAGACTACTCCTGGATTCACTTCCCAGTATAAAAAAATATACATATCTTTCACTCAATTTACTCATCTATAAAATAGTATTACAGCATCTACTCCTAAGATTGTTTTGAAGACTGCATTTTTAAAATATGTAAAGCACTCAGAAAAGACTGTCACATCTTAAATGTTACACAAGTGTTATTATTATTATTATTATTCAACAAGTTTATTACATACCTAATACGTGCCAGGCAACTTCATTAGGAATAAGAGGTATTGAGATACAGGCCATGGTCCTACAGGTCTTACAGTTAACAACAGGATCTCTGTTCCTTTCTTTTCTTACTTTGATGAGTACATGTGTACTCCACAGGAAAGAGGGCCAGTGAACATTTAAGTCAGTAGTCCACTGAGAGTTGCTACAGAATATGTTTTCAAACTGGTGGAATCCATGACACCAGTGAATTTTGTTTGAATGTGAATAAATTCAAATACTTTTATTTCAAGCTTTTAGACTTTCACTTCAAAAATGACATTATTTAGCCAGGCGTGGTGGCGCACGCTTGTAATCCCAGTACTTTGGGAGGCGGAGACCGGAGGATCCGGGTTTGCGGCCAGCCTCAGCTCTCTCTCTCTCTCTCTCTCTCTCTCTACTTAGTGAGGCCCTCCACAACTTCGTGAGACCCGGTTTCAAAATAAAGTATAAAAAATAGGGCCGGGGGTGTAGCATGGAGGTAGAACGTCCCTGGGTTCAATCCCCGGTACCGCAAAAAAAAAAAAAAAAGACATTATTTTTGTAAAAACTAGGCTACTTTAAAGAATATCTAGTTCTATGTTTCTAGTCCGTGAAGATATTTAAAAAGAAGCCCATTTGTGTTTTATTTTGTTTTGCTTTTGGGGGGATTGGAGACAATGACTGATAGATAATAGATAGCATTAATTAATTCAATATTATTTTTTTTAATTTAGTGAAAAGGATTTGCATAAATGATTATTAGAGGATCTTTGGTACATGAATATATATTATCTAAGGATGTATTACACAGGAGGTTATTTTTAACAAAATATGTTCATAGAAATGAAACAGCACATTCTAAAGTAGAATCTGAGAGAAAAATGAAAGTTCCAAAGTTGTTTATTTTTTGTGAACTTTAAAAACTAATAATTAACAAACATATCTTTTGTCATTGGAATTTTTAACACTCGACCCTCATATCCTATAGTGGCTTAAGAAAGTTGAAGTTCATGAACAACTAAGTAATATTTTACATTGGTTACTGACGCAGTCCTGGAGTTCTGACCAGCAGAGTCCAGGAAAGACGACACACAGACACTTCAGTACAGATGGTGCAGCTTCCTCTTTATTATCCTCTCTCTCAGCTTCCTCTCTCTCTCTCCTCTTTATTCCCCTCTGCAGCTTCCTCTCTCTCAGCTTCCTCTTTATTGACTTCTGCATCCCGCTTATATTATGTACGAGCAACCCCTCCCCAATCACGCCAGAAGCAATCCTCCAATCACACCTCTCTCACGTCACATACACGCAGGCCAGGCCTCCTCTCATAGGCTCTCCAGCATCAAGCACGCAATGAGCATGCACCAAACGCGAGCGCTTCTCAACTGCGCATGTGCTAGGTCTGGTAAACAAGCGCGGGTCACGAGACTTGGTAGCCCGCCACGGCGCCATCTTGGCTGGCTCGACCGAGCCCAGCTTCCCACAGGTTACATGTTAAAATTATGTTTTCAAAATATTGAGTTATATTAACTATAGTATTGAATTTTTTGCAGTACCGGGAATTGAACCCAGGTGCATTCTATCTCTAAGCTATACTCCCAGACCTATTTTTTATTCTTTATTTTGAAATAGGGTCTCACTAAGTTGTGGAGGGCCTCACTAAGCAGCTGAGGCTGGCCGCGAACCCGAGTCCTCCTGCCTCAGCCTCCCAAGTACTGGGATTACAAGAATGCACCACCATGCCCGGCATAGTATTGAAACTAAGTCACCTGATTTGTTTCACTTTTTTAGTGTGGCTACTAGAAAATTTAAAGTCAAATATGTCGCTCGTATTTGCAGCTCAATAGACATCTCTTTCTGACAAATCGCACTGCATATGAAAGACTGATCTTTACAAAATCTAAATGTGAGTAATCCCTCATCTCTTTTGTATTTTGGTTTTAAAACTAAGGTTTAAGCCAGGTGTGGTGGCGCAAACCTGTCATCCCAGTACTTGGGAGGCTGAGACAGGAGGATCACAGGTTTGAAACCAGAGCATAAGGTAACTTAGCCAAACCCTGTTTCAAAATAAAAAATGAAAGAGCTGGGAGTGTTGATCAGAGGTAAAACACACCTGGGTTCAGTACACAGTACCACAAAAGGAATTTAAAAAATGAAAACAAAAATAAGATTCAGATATCAAAAGACTACAATTCCTTGCTTAATCTGGATCTTGTCTGTCCCTGGGTGTCCTTTCTCACCATGTCTGCTAGCCACATTTTGTTTTTGTTCTCTGTGACATTAGCCTGCTTGTAGAACCTAGAAAAAATTACTGACTCAAGAACAATAACTTTCTAGAGAATACAGGTATAAGCATGTGCCAGTCTTGTTAAAACCTCTAGGGGGTCACTTTAAGGGTTTCTCTCCTAGTAGAAACATTTATAGAAAATGTAGATTAGAACAGAAAAGAGCATTTATTTAAAGATCCTCAGACTCTTGACTTTCAGGTGAATTGGGGAATGACTGGTTCCCCAGGATAACTATTTATCTTATAACTAATTTAATCATTATTGAAAATTAAAGTTTTAACAGAATTCTAATTCATCCAAAGAAGAAGATCACAAATTACATTTAGCGATAACATTTTATCTAGACCAAGTTTGGAACAAATATTTTTTTCAGTAGTAATTTGCTTTCTCTTACCCTAACCTTTGCACATACTCAAATACTATTTAAACCCTTTAATGCCTTAGACAAAATCTTTCTGATTCCTCAGACTAGATCAAGAATCTGAATTATTTGCTTTTCTAGAGGTACATGTGTATATATGTTATGTGTGTATGTATGTGTGTATATGTATTCTCACTTACCATGTTTCACTTTCAGGGCCTAGAATATAATTCATTCTCAATAAATATGTATTAAATAAAAATATTTCTGAGTGTGAATACAACTAAACTGTACTATACATTAAAAAATTATAGCCAGTCACAGTGCCCCACACCAGTAATCCCAGTATACTTGGGAGACTGAGATAAGAGGATTCTAGGTTCGAGACCGGCCTCAGCAAATTAGTGAGACTTTCGGCAACCTGGTGAGACTTTCAGTAACCTAGCAAGACCTGTTTCAAAACAAAAATATAATAACAAGTAGCTCAGAAGTAGAATGCCCCCGGGTTCAATCTCCAGTACCAAAAAATTAATTAAAATCATGTTAAATTTGAGAAGAAACACTTCTAGGCGTGGCACTTCCTAGGAAGCCAGAATGCAAATTAGAACACTGATTGGTGACAGAGAACCTAAGGACATGTATCACCAGTAAAGATAAAGAACTGCCTCACGTTTGGGATTCTCTCTTGCTTTAAGATGGAATGTGCTCCCTAATATCTATTAAGTTTTCTTTCCTTTCTGCTTTTCAAGTCTTCTTGAGATGCCTTAGTTATATATAGTGCAATTTAAATGTGTGAGGTTTTTTGGGAACAAAGAAAAATACACCAAGCAGTTGGAAATGTATTGCTCGAGCCTAGAAGACAGGTGGCAACTGAAAAGATCAAAATAGGAATCCTGAGCATAGAAATGAGAAATGAAGATGTGAGTTTCCCTTTGGGATGATTCCCCACAAGAAAGCTCTCTGTCGAGTAGAGAAGACTAAGAATAGAGCTTGAGGGATGTTGTGGAAATTTGTACAGTTGTTTTGGTTTTGACTTTTCAGTTTGCCTGATGTATTTGTGTGCATTTAATATAACATTAATGAGTGTCAAGGAATAAACCATTGAATTAGGAGTCAGAAAATCTGTATCTTAGTCATGTTTTGTGATTCTTCCTGGAAAAATCAACGGATCCATCATCTGTGTTCTTGAATATCTAACACCCTGAGATGGTGACAGATAATAAAATATGCCCAATATATACAACCAACTACAGTGGTTGTATACATTGTGATACAAATAATATGTATCTATCAGATATCCCCATTGGGTGGTATAAAATCTAGAAATCTAGGCATAGCCCATCCAAGAACATTGGAATGCTTACTAATATCTCAAGTAGTTGGGTTCAGCCTGGGTTGGTCCTAACTTGACATGCTAAGTAGAGGCTGCTGGGTAGATGCTTCTTTTACTGGGTGGTGTTCAAGGTGTAGAAGTTGTATCAAACTCTCTATACAACTTTTGAGTGTGGTCATTATTGCCAACTCTTTGAGGGTGGGATGCCTAGTTCCTGGGCGAATGGCTTTCCTGGTAAGTTATTTATACTCTCTAATTCAGCACTTCCTAGTTGCTAAAGGATGTAGGACTGGGTGGTCTCTTCAGCCCCTTCCTGGTGGGGTTAGAGTCTCACTAGAAACTCTGATTTGGCTACTATGTAGCAGTGAAAGGAAAATCTTCCAATATCAGTGGTTTGTCAAGGAAGGGAAATTCACCTGGGCGTTGCTCACTTGTGAGACTTTATGAACTGCAGACTAGAGCAGTACCCTCAGAAAAAATATGGGTGCCACTTATGCAATTTAAATTTTCTGGTAGCCACATTAGTAAAAGTAATAGGTGAAACTATAATAATGTATGTTACTATTCCAATATATCAAAAATGTTATCATTTCAACAAATAAGCTGAATATTCTTACTAAATTTTTTTACATATTTTGTATTCTTTATCCTTTCTTTTGTACTAAGTCTTTGAAATTCAGCATATATTTTATGCTTAGAGCACATGTCTCAATTTGGATGTCAAATTTTCATCAAAACAACTTGATCTGTATTTAGAATTCAAAAAAAATCAACAGTAGAAAAAGAAGATTGAAATAAGTTATTCCAAACGTTCTTAAAATAAAAGTGAGTATCAGTTTTAAATTTAAATTTTGGTAATTACCACTAAATAAAGCTAAAATTTGAGTTCCTAAATTGCTATAGTAATCAAGTACTTGAAAGCCTTGGGTGCCAAGTAGCTGCCATTGATTAAGACAGCACCATTCTAGCCACTTGATATGCTGCTCTCTCAGACCATAGCAGCACCCGTTCCCTGTGCAAATGCCAAGGGCTATGAGTTGAAACTCTTCCAACTTGCTTGATTCAGAGACCCGGACTGGGTTTCCCTTCACACTTATAGCTGGCTCACAGTAGTTCTATTTCAATGACTCTGTTACCTTTCTTTATCATCAATCTTTGCTAATGATCACCCCGGTCTGTCTTTCCTAACATATTTCTTTAATTTCAAACATTGGGTGAAAAAATACAGACCCCTTAATAAATGTGTCCACCCTTTCTTAGAACAGCTCAGAATTCTGTATCTATCAATTATCTACCTCCATCATCAATATCTTTTTATACTTATAATATCAGGACAAAGATTTCCTTCTGTCATAGTCCATTTGAGCTACTATAGCAAAATACCATAAACTGAGTGGCTTTTTTTTATCAACAACAGGTATTTATTTCTCACACTTGGGAGTCAGGAAAGTCCAAGATGAAGGCCCTGGCAGATTCAGTGTCTGCTGAGGACCTGCTTCCTCACAGATGGCTGTCTTCTTGTTGCATCCTCAGATGACGGGGTGAGAGAGCTCTCTGGGATCTGTCTTATAAGAACACTAATCCCATTCAGGAGACTTCTACCCTCATGACTCATGATCTAATCACCCACCAAAGGGGGTTAGGATTTTTCCATATGTGTTTTGTGGAGACATCTGGAATCAGTCCTTAGCACCTATTTTCATCCTGCATTTGGAAAAATAAAGTCTCCCTCTCAAATTTTCCTTTTGCATGACAGGAAATGATTCTCTTTACTAGGTTAAAAAAAAAGCCCAATGTGGTGGTGCATGCCGGTAATCCCAGTACTTGGGGGTCTGTGACACAGGACAGCCTCAGCAACATAAAGACTCTCAGGAACCAAGTGAGACCCTGTTTCAAAACAAAAAATTAAAAGTGCTGGCGGTGTAGCTAGGAGATATAATGCTCCTGGGTTCAAGCCCCAATACCACAAAAAAAAAAAAAAAATAAAGAAAAAAAGCAGCAGCATAAAGCATAGCCACCCAAAGATATTTTTAACGAGTAGGATGATTCATGGAGCAAGATAAGAATTTCACTGCAGATAAAACAGTCTTAACATATATAAGTACAAATAAAGAAGGTTTTATGAGACTGGAGATAGCAGAATAAGAAAGAAAAACTACAAATACACTGAAAATGAACATGCAGACTATGTAGGAGAGTGAAGAAACAGACTAAAGTAATACTTATTCTGATCAGAATGAAATGTGCCTCAGGATTATCTACCTCTTTGTCCACATTTCCTGTTCACCAAATAGCATTTTAATTGCTAATCTGGCTTTCTATAAACCCTAAAGCCTATAAAGATACTTCTAAAATGAAATAATTTTCTTATATATTTAAGTTTTTCTTATGTGTTAAAATTTAGCGGTTATTTCTTTCCAAGATAAGAAATATATTTCCTTGATTATATATGCTTTTGAAACTAGATCTATATTTTGAAACTATATATGCTTTCCTGCTACTAGAAACTTGGAAATTCATCTGCAGAAGCCACAGGGCTTACTATAGAGCACATGCTGAAAGTAGTCCTTCTGATGCAAAACAGTAATTAGCTATTTTTTCCCTATGGTGTGCCCTTTAGCTGTTTGCACTTTTCAGCATCAACTGAGAATTTTATTAACTAGCTTGATAAAAAGATGTCTGTCATATTGCGTGTGCACTTAGAAATTTAAAATTATTATCATCAATACATGATTGCATTAGGATTTAACTAAAATGAATAAATTTTCCTATCAAGTAAAATTGATATTAATGTTATCTTAGCTGTCAGCCTGAAAATAAAATGTCTGTATTCCATTAGCATGAAACAATAATGGTGGAAAGATTTCGGGTGGCCAGCTGGTGTCTTAACAACATAAGAGCAGACTCCTGCATTACTCCTGTAGGACACCATGGATTTGCAGTCTGCTCTGGAAATTTCCTCCTCACAGAATGAATTGCAAAGGATATGCAAGACCTCCAGAGAACTAGAAAATAGATCATATGCAAACAGATGAAAACATTTCTCCAGCCAAGCAAATATTGATACTGCTAGAACCAGACCTACAGTTACTGTGTCCCCATTAATTTCAAAGAAAGGTCAAGTTGCAGCTTTCAACAACATCCCTAAGACAAGAATGAAGTAAGAATTTGAAAATAAACACTGCAATTGTCTTATATCATTATCTTTTATTGGAAAGTTAACCCAAGTGTTAACTTGGGGAAAAAAAGACAATGGCCAAAAAAATCATAACTCATAACTTCCAGCATGGTATGTTGTGCTAATAATACCATAGAAATCTATATATAAAGTAGTTTAACCAATTTTTAGAAAGTATACAAAATTTTCTATTAAATAACTTTGTTACTGTTCATATAAAATATGGGATCTAAACCTAAAAAAAATGCTTCTGGAATCCAGGAGTAAATATTACTGTGCAAGCAAGGGTAATAAGTTAAAGGCATGACTTATTCAGTATGTATAGGAAACAAAAAGGGAAAAATCTAAAGGAAACAACAGAGTTATGTTTTGACATAAGCTTTAGCATTTCCAAACAGACTTTAATAATTATCTGTGGCCTCTAAAGTTAAGACAGTTGTTTGATTCATTGAATATACACCATTTTATAATCTCATAAAGAAATGATTGAATTTAAAGATATAAAAAGTGCTAATGAAAGTGAAACATTTTGAACTTGGGCTACAAGAATAGAAATTTCACCAGGGAAGAGCTCAATGTCCATCTCTACCCTCAAATCAAGGGGCTTGTACAAAGAACAATGACCTAGGAATTCTGGAAAGGAAGGGCAAAGGTAAGGAACTGTAAGTCCCAGCCATGTTGCATTTGTAGAAATCCCATGAAAAGAAGATTAGCCAAGTCCTATGGTTTGATGTGTCTCCCAGATTTCATGTTTGAAACTTAATCCCCAAGCTCATATGTTAAGGGTATTTGGATGTGGGACCTTTAATTGAGTCATGAGAGCTATGCCTTCACAAGTGGATCAATCTATTCATAGATTAATGGATTCATGAGTTCTCTCTGGAATGCTTTCCGTGTGATGCCCTCTGCCATTTTATGATGCAGCAAGAAGGCCTATGCAAGATACCAGCACCTTGCTCTTGAATTTCCCAGCCTCTAGACCCATGAGTCAAAATGCAACTTCTTTGGAAATTACCCAGTCTGAGGTATTCTGTTAAAGCAACAGAAAATGGAGTAGGATACCAGGTTTCCCCCAGATTTTCGCCAGGGCCCTTCCCTGTTCTTGCAAGTCTTATGCCTTCCTTCAACCTCTTCAAAGCAGGAGGAGTGGATTATGTGGATGGTAAAACATACATCTGGTTGGTCACATGTGTCTTTCAAGGAGAGCAAAATAGGTTCTTCAGTGTATGTGTGTGTTCCAATCCAGCTTAGCAGCTGTGGATTGGTGTCTTCATGCAGTGGAAGGAGATGGACAGGCTGCAATTCCCCAGCTTCTCCATCTGCAACTGAATGAGTTCAAAGGTCTTTTGTCTACAAATTGATGTTCCTATGTGTGGTGGTGGGAGAAGGTAGCTAGGAGATCTTAATACCATCTTTAATAGAATCCATACATGCTCACTTCTGAACTGTAACAGAAAGATTAGAATAGAGGAGATAGTAAGCTACATGAAATTAGCTAGATATTTCACCTTTTTGTTCTTCTTTGTTCTCAGCATTCTGTTTGTAATGCAGTGACTTGAGCACAATAGATGTTAAATTAATGATGTTGAATATACAAAGCGAGTCTTGTGAGGACTGCTGTTAATTGACTAATAGCATTGATTAATCATTTTTGATATTTAAAAAATTACTTTGGTCAAATGGTGCTATTTTAAGGCCAAGAATTGAGAGGAAATATGTTCCAAAAATCACTAGAAATACTTTCCAAAATTTATTTATCAAAAGGAGAACAATATCTTATGGAATTTTTAAATTTGTACTACTTTTCCTAAAGGCTATTCAAGCTAGGAAACCATCCTGAATGTGAATATTTGCCATCTGTTTTAAAGACACATCCTCAATCAAGAATAAATGAGGCAGATTTGTGGAGGCATACAATATAGTTTTAAAGAAACATATTTAGTAGCATAGGAAAAAGCATATTTAGTAGCATAGGAAAATTTCTTTTCTCTTGATTTACTTCAAATACTTCAAAGTATCAAATGCAGAAAGTATCCACAAAGCTAATAAATTAATTTCTATTAGTGCTTTTAGGCATTTTATTATCTTATGTTTTCACCCATCATCACATTGTAGAAAATTTTATTTGCATCTCAAAGTGTATTCAGTCAGTCAAAGAAACTCAATTGAAATTTACTTCTTTTAAGACTTTCAGTGATGACCGTTAGAAGCACATGGTATAGGTGGTTACCGGAGAAGATGGAGAAATGCTCAGGGTTCCTGTCATCTGCACCCTATCATCACACCTTCGCTACACTAAAGATTGCAGATTGATGTCTCATAGACTGATGTGTGCCGAGTTTCCTTCTCAAGATTTTTAAATAAATGTAATTGTGCATTGCATTAGTTTTCCATTGCTAAGTAAAAAATAACCACACACTTCATGACGTAACACAAGAACTGTTTATTGTTTCATAGTTTTGTAAATCACAAATCAGGGTAGGAGCAATTAAATTCATTGTCCATTCTCACAAGATCAATATGAAAGTGTTGGCTGGAATGAGATCTTATGTGAAGGCTCTTGGGAAGAATAAACTTCCAAGCTCATTCCAGTGGCTGGAGGAATTCAGTATTGTGTGGTTGCAGGACTGACATCCCCATTTCCTTGCTGGCTTTCAGCCTGGAACTACTTTCACAACTTGGATGGAGGCTGACTGGCTCTTTGACATGGCCCCTTGGATCTTCAAAGCCAGCAGAGGTCTGTGGGTATTTTTCTTAGGCTTTCCTTTTAATTACCTTTTTGCCACATAAGATAACAGTTATGGGAGTAATGTATCATCATATTAACAGATTGTACTCACAGGCAAAGGGGAGAGGCTTCTACAGGAAGATTTTCATTGGGAATCATTCTTAGAATCCTGCCTACCACCCTTACCAACAATTTTTCTTTTTTTTTTTTTGGTTCTGAGGATTGAACCCAGGGAAATTCTACATCCAAGCTACATCCCCAAGCCCTATTTTATTTTTTTATTTTGAAGCAAGGTCTCACTAAGTTCTGAGGACCTCTCTATGTTGCTGAGGCTGTCCTCCAACCTGTGATCCTCCTGTTCAGCCTCCCAAGTATTGGATTACAGGCATGCACTATCAGGCCTGACTTCTTACCAACATTTAATCATCAGGGTATTTCATATATAGAAATCCTCTTTATCTAAAAAAATCAGAATATTTGATTTGGGGCAATATTCCACTATTCCAACAATTCGTTACACCTAATAGGTGACAACTCCCTTTTGAGGGGCATTCTCTAATCCAGTCCACCATTTCCTTATTAACATACACCCACTCAGTTTCACTCGGTAGGCATTTCAGTGTTCAACAACAGCCTTTCACAATAAACAATACTGCATTGCAACATTTCTGATAGAGCACATATTCACACCTCTTCAAACCTAAACTTAGCCAGAAAACTAATCATCTCAATGATAGCTGCACTTTGAAGATAATGAGACAATCTCAAGCTAAGCGCCGTTGTTCCTTTTCCCTCTCAAGACTGATTCTTCTAACAACATTTCAGTAAACTTGGTAATGCTGAGCATGTCTTTTGGTACAATAAGTGAATAATATTGCAGGAATTAAATGCTACCACAGAGTTAGCCCATGCAAAAGACACGAATGTGCTCTCTGTGGACAAATGCATTCTCGTGTAATCATGCCGGCAAGCAGAAAATGGAATCTGTCATAAAAAATAAATTATCCCAGAGTCCGACCATGTTCACACAGCTTGGTACTAAATTTCATTTTCCTCCTTCTTCAGCTGAGAGCCTAAATACACACTTATAAAACAGGCTGAAAGATCACATTGTTCGTCAGAGTTAGATTCTACAGCCTCAGAATTCAGATGTGTGGAACCATAGCAGTTGGGCAACCTGCTGCTTTTTGTGTGCTGCTTTCTCGATTTTTCCATCCTGGGTTAGGTCTTCCAGTTTCAAGAAGTAGAAAGGGAGAGAGAGAGGCAGTGCCAAGCCCAAGGGCTGCATGTTTTGGGGGGTTGTGGGGGGAGGGGCTGGGTTGTATTGTTGAAGTCATGCAGGTCATGTGGGCTAGACTGTGGGGGCACTACATGCCATGATGAGGCAGGGCAGAGGACCTGGGAATGAGAAGAATTGAATTGGCCATCTGCATCCTCCCTTCTGTGAGGTTGGAGGAGGTAAGCAGGAAGGTGAGAGAATGATGGGAGCCAGGAAACAGGGCCTTGACCAGCCCCAAGATAACCATTCAAATTAAGGACCAAAATTGTGCAACAGTCCTTGGTTCCCCCAAACCCAATTCTGACCATTCATAACAGAACAGATAGAAAACCTCAGGAAGGTTTAAAAGCCCACTCCCCAAGAGCTTCGAGGTCACTCTCTTTCTGGGACCCCCCACCTTTGGGGGAGGAGCTGCTTTAACTTCTATCTTTCCCTAACTTAAACTTTCATATTTCTATACCCTGCACTAGTCCTTGGACTTCATTCATCTAAATCCACTGGAAAAGAACCTTAAAAGAGAAGACACCCCTGTTTCAATGAAAAAGATGCTAGGAAATTATCCCATGGTAAACAGGGAACTGCTTCACTTGGAATGGCAGAAGGAATCAGCAGTTGGAAGTGTAGCCTTTTAGCCTTTGGAACCAGACTGTATTGTATGGGTTCAAATCCCACCTGTTATGATTTGAATGTTTGTGTAACCTCCAGAATTTGTGTGGAAACTTAATCCCCAATGCAGTAGTATTAAGAATCAGGGCCTTTGGGAATGATTAAGTCATGAACCTTCATGAGTGAGATTAGCAAGTTTATAAAATGAGTTAAATCCCCAGCATCATAATAAATAAATAAATATAAATTAGCCAGTTGCTGGTATTTTGTTATGGTAGCACGAACTGACTCAGACACCACCTCTGCTCCTACTGCTGAGGCAAGTGATTTTTATACTCTATGTCTCAATAGCTGTATATAAAATGAAAACAAAGATAAAGATGTGTTAATAAATCCATTGCAATTAAAACAGTACTGGATTCATAGTAATCAGCTAATAAATGCTAGCCATTATTATTACTGAAACAATACCGACTAGGGCTGACATTAAGATTTTTTTAAAAGGTAAAAAATAAAACATAAATAAAAATGATTGAACAATAGAAAACTAATCTTAATCCCTTTGAACAGGTATATTCGATTTCTCTGGATCACAAGGAAAAGGCAGATTTGACTCATCTGAGTTAATTAGATTTTATGTTAAACCTGTTTTTGTTCTCTCTGCCTCAGGTCCCATGTTTATGTATAGCTTACCACCTTATAGCCCTCTGCTTCTGTTCTCCCTACTGCTTTATTTCCTTGCTAAGTGTTTCACAGTTAAATTTCCTGAAAAAGCTTGGCATGGTGGCACATGCCTGTAAACCCAGTACTTGGGAGCCTGAGACAGGAAGATCGTAGGTTTGAGGCCAGCCTCAGCAACTTAGCAAGACCCTGTTTCTAAAAAATAAAAAGTGCTGGGGGGGGGTAGCTTGAAGGTAGGAGGGTTCTATCCTCAGTACCAAAACAAAAAAAAATTCTGTTTTTTTTTTTCCTGGAAGAAAGGGTGTGAGTGGTTTTCCCAATCGCCATTAAAGGTAGATCTCTCAGTCTGGAAAGTTTTCCCATCCAGCCACTTCTCTGATTCCTGTCCAACCTGTGGGTGGCTGCCTTTGTGTTGGACAGCAATTCCTGGCCCAGTCTTTTGTGTCCAAGGTGGCCGAGAAAACAGTCATACAGTGTTCTCTCTTTCCTGGTTCATGAAGAGAGGTTGTGGATTAGTACATTGTTTTCCTGTTTCTTTTGCTTTTCGGGTCTTTGGTATTTTGGGTTGAGGTGAGAAGTCTATGAGTGAGAAAACAGAGAGGACCATGGCCTTATTGCCAAGCTTTCTAGCAAGAGCAACGAGGAAAGAATAGCTTATATACTCCTCAGGAGTCATAGGCCCAAAGAAAGGCTCCTGTGAAAGCTGTCCCTGTGGGTGGACTGTGAGAGGGGAAGGAAATGGGACCTGGGATAGCACAGAAGATGTCAAGAGAATAATGAGAATCTCAGAATAATGAGAGACTCAGGGGTGTATCCTACTACTAGAGAATAGAAGGGGGGGTTCTTAAGACTTCTTGTCAACAATGAACTTGGATCTTCATTTTTGTTCTTTGAGAGATCTAGCACAGACTGGAAACATCATCTGAACTGTGCTTCTCTGACTGCGCCACCTCCCTGAGTGTAATGGTGTGGGCACAGATTAAGTAAGATGATGGAATCGTCGCAGAGTAGCTCTGGAGAGGCTGCCACTCTGCAGCTTCTTAGAAGGGACAGGGCAACTGCCCTTTCCACTGTGGCACCGAATCCTGGAGTTCCAAACACCTTGCTGATTGCTTTATTTTCTTTCTGAGCATTTGTATATTCAATTGCAAAGGAAAGAGGGAAATTTTAAATGATTAAATTATAATGTGGAATTGCACTCAGGAATTTATCAGATTTTTTTAAAAAAAATGTGTACCTTTTTGAAACCAACAAAAGTTAAGGTAGACATGTAACTTACACTTAGATTGCGTTTGGTTTCTAAATGTGTTCTTAAGAGATCATGCATTTGGGTGTATGATTGTTCTAACCAGTGGAGAGCTGGGATTAAAACACTGGACCCAGACGAAGACAAATTAGATTAAGTGCAAACTTTTACACTTATTAGCTCTATTTCTTTGGATCAGTTAACAAATCTATGGTGAATTTAAATTATTTACACAAATTCTATGATATTCTCAGTTTTAAGAGTTAGAGCCTATTTTCCCTCCTCTTGAGAGTGACTTGCCTCTAATAAATAGAATAAAGTGACAGAATGTTAGTTGAAAACTATGCCATAAAAAACACTTTGATGAAAATCCAGGTGTGGTGGCTCACGCTTGTAATCCCAGTACTTGGGAGGCTGAGACAGGAGGATCGCAGATTCACGGTTGGCTGCGGCAGCTTAGTGAGGCCCTGTTTCAAAATAAAGAATAAAATATCAGTTGAATGCCCTTGGGTGCAATCCCCAGTACTGAAAAAAAAAGTGCTTTGATGGAACTAGAGAATATTATGCTAAGTGAGATCAGCCAGTCTCAGAAAGATAAGGGTTGCATGTTTTCTTTTGTATGTGGAAGCTAGGGAGAAAATAGGAAATGAATGGGACTTTAGATACATGAGGAGAGAGAACAGTAGAACCATGGGAGGGGATTGGGGGAGGGAGGTAGAGAGGAGAAAAAGGAGGTTTGATGAAGGAAACTGTTCAAATAATGTTATCTACATCCATATATGAAGGCATCACTACAAACCTCACTAACATACACAGGGAGGGAGGAGACTGGGGTGGGATCCAGCAGGAAACATACCAAGTGCTGCTTGCATATATGTATCACCCCGAACCTCACTATGATGTATAATTACAGTGCACCAACACAAGTACATGAAAAACCAAAAGCACTTTGCGTTCCTCTCTTGGACAACACACCCTGAGGGAAGCTTGGTTCACATGCTCTAGAGGAAGCCAGCTGCCATTTTGTGAGGCCACATCCAGAAGCCCAATGGAGAAGTCCACCCAGCAAGGAATTGAGCCCTTTTGAGGACAGCCATGTGAGTAAGCCACTTTAGAATTATGCTTCTGCCTCAGTCTAGCCTTCAGATGACTGCAGCCCAGCAAACATCCTGGCTGCAGCCTCATGAGAGACCCTGAACCGGAACCTTAAATTCCTGAACCATGAAAACTATAAGCTAATAAATGCTTGTTGCTTAAAGTTATTAAATTATCTGAGTCATTTGTTATATGTTAAGTTCTTTTAATAATATTTTGGAAAGCCAGAATTTGATGAGAGTTCAGAAAAATATATATATATAGCTGTGCTGGCCATTACAGTAGCCAGTAAATATATGTGATTATTCAAATTTAAATAAGACAAACTTAAAATAAAATGTAGTATTCAATTTTTCTTGCACAGTGGCTAAATTTCAAGTAACTCCATAATCTAATGTTTGTGGCTGCTGTAATGGGTAGTGCAAATACAAGACACTATAATCATCTTAGAAAGTCTATAAGCAACATTGCTCTAAAGCAATCAATGTAGCTTACATTGGATCTTGCAAGGGCTTAGGGAAACATGGAAACATTTGGGGATTTTGTGATTTTCTAATTTGTATTTAAGTATGTAAGATACTGAGCATGATTTTTTAAATAAAAATATTTTGGATCATTTGGACAACCATCTTAAAACCAAGTATTGCTGATTTGTTTCTTGACTTTAGACTTTAAATTTGTAATGTTTATAATATGTCTTGGCCAACATTCTTACTGTTGTAATCTAAAACAACTGACCACACAACTTGGAGGAAGGAAGATTTATTTGCTCAAGTTTTTTGAGATTCCAGAGTTCAGTCTATGACAGGCTGGGTATGAGGTGCTCAGGGCATGGCAGTGGGAAGTAGAGCGAGGAAGAGAGATCAAGGGCTCTGCTGCACATCATGGAGGCCGGAAGCAAGAGAGAGAGCAAGCAAGCAAGGGGATTCAAAAGCAAAAGCACAGTCCCTATGGTCACACCCCCAGGGACCCGTGTTCTCCAGCCACACCCCACCTGCCTACATTGTCATCCAGCAAACCCATTATAATGGATTTTCTACTGATGAGATTTTAACCCTCATGACTTAATTATATCAACTCTGAACATTAATATATGAGCTTTTCAGAGGACTTACTATATCTAACCATAACATAATCAGAGTCCCAATCAGGCAGTGCTACTCTAAATGTTGAGGGCCATTGCTATGAGGACAGAGTCAAAATCATTGTATAAACAATAGGTGTTTAAAATATTGGTGATGCCTTTGACCTGAAGTGTCAAAGATGCTGAACCAAAGTTCAGTCATGGGAAAATTCATTCATCATATGACTCACTATGCACACAGCAATTCACTTTAAACAAAACAGCATTAAATTTATATCCTTTTGATTTTGAATTTGATTATCATGAATTTGATTATCATGAATATAGAATTCTATTTATATTTTTAATTGTCTTTGATCTTATAAATACATAATAGTTATAAATACAAATATAGTGCTAGTTCTGTATATAAATAATACCTAACAATTCTATACATATTTTTTCTAAGGCCAGCCCATATGAATTGGAGTACTTTACAAAGAAGAAAAGCTGGGGGGGTACCCCAAAGTTGCCATCTACAATGTGATTAACCATTACAGCTGAGAATCATGCTTGGAAAAGAAATCTAGCTTTCCTTCCAGCTAAGAGACTTATATTTTAACCTGGTCCTTCAAAGAAAAAAAGAAATCTAAATCCAAATGGTCCTGTAAGAGGGAATTTCTTGCATAGTCACAAGCCCATGAGGGAGGTATTTCAGAAAGGGGAGCATCTCCTTGCAGCACTTCACTGCATGCCGGGTAGGTGGACCTGCCTAGGCTTTCGCTAGTGCCTGTGAATGTAAGTGTCTGATGATGTGTTTCATTAGCTCTGTGAGACACTGAACTGTTTATGGAGAACTGGCCTCTAAAGAGAGAAAGGCTTTTGATGAATGCAGCAGAATTATATTAAGTAATCGGCACATCTTTTGTTATGTTGATTGTGTCCTGGTTTTTGTTTGAATTGGATGAAAAATAAAAAGGTCTGAATTTCTCTCTCAGCAGTGGCACATGCGATTCCTTCCCCAGCACACAGAGCTAGATCAGCCCCTTCTGGGTAAAACAGTTTGGCTTTGGGTCATGCTGTTTTCCCCAGTGTCCTCTCCCTTGGTTATAGCATGGTCTTGAGAAAGGCTACTCCCATTACTAGTGACGACAACTAAAACACCGTTAGTAACTGCCCGTCTGCATTTAAGCACTCTTGCTTACTCTTTCCCTCTTCTCCCTGGAATCCATTTGCAAACAACTTTTGTCACCCATTGGACTTAACTACTAACTATTGCCTAAAAAGGCATGTGACTGTATCGGGTGACCTGTCAAAGAAAAAACTGTACTGGATCCAATTAACTGGGCGAAGAAGACTTATTCAAGTCTTCTACTATTGCAATATGAGTCAAGACTATTGCAATAGGGAAGAAAGAATGAACTCAATTCCACTAAAAAAAAAAAAAACAGGAAAGTTTTGAAAGACTTTGGTGAGCTAATGGAAAAGTACTAGAAGACATGGGTGGGAGGTTGGTCAAAGATATTAGGACATCTGTGCTTGCTAATTGGCCTCCTCCCAAATTTAGGCTCCTATCCTCTCACAGAGACTGGGACGCTGAGGCTCTGTCTTTTTCCATGGTGACATTTCCTAGATCCTTGAGAAAGAGGTATGTATCTCAAAAGGACAGAGCAAAAATTAACAATTTCATGTTACCCAAAGTAAATGCTCTAAGGAAAGGGGGACAAGGAACCTATAATCAGAGCAAACCTGTCTAAAGTTTGATCAAGCTGAGAATTTGAAGGCCATCTTGGTCAGGCCCCAGGTGGTTGGTGTCAGTTTTGCACCCAGAATGAGAAATGGATAAAAACAGTAAATCAGTAAATCAAATCATAGCCACTCTGTACCCAAGGAGGAAAGAATGAGGAAGAGGGAGCCATTCTCTCCTCCAGGATAAGGTTTTGGGGTGCCTAAAAACAATTTGTGTAATTGATCAGTCTTAAATCTATTCTAGTCTATTTTTAATGTGCTTAAAATGTTAAATTACATCCTGCTTATTCCTCTCAATCTCAAATGCGACTCCATGCTCCTTTAGGAGGTACCTAAAAAATGCAATGAATATAGAAATGTGCCTTGATACTTGTTATTCTGATATATTTAGTTAGTATAACAAAGAATAAGGTTTTGCTTCTTGATTGCAATATAATATTACAAATCAACTTACAAACTCTGTGTTCTAACTGAGAGGATGACAAATTCACATTAAGGGAAATTCATGCCTGGAGCTTTTTCTTTTTTTTTAATTCTTTTTCTGTTTTTTGTTTTGTTTTGTTTTTGTTTGTTCGTTTTTCAACATATTCAACAATCATGATGTAATGAGCTTTGGTAACTGTATGGTTTGCATTAGGAATATCCCCAGACCTTATGTCGTAGACAAGGCAGCCATGTTGGAAGTGGGGCTTGGTTGCTGAGGAAGGGTCCTGGGGTGTGGCCTTGGATATATATATATATATATATATATATATATATATATATATCCCTCTTCCCATTGCTCTCCCTCTGCTTCCGGCCTTCATGATGTAAGAGCAGAGTCTCTCTGTTCGTTTATCTGTCTGTCTCTCTTTCTGCTTCCCAGCACCATGTCCTGAGCTCTGCAGACTTTACCTGGTCTAATATGGATGGAAAACCCTGAAATATCCAGAACTGTAAGCAAATAAATCATCCTTCCTCTAAGTTATAGTGGTCAGGTGGTCAGGTGTCAGGTGTTTTGGATTATAGCAGTGAGAATGCTGACTGAAACAGTAACCAACTCGCAAGTTCATTTCTTTCTAAGGCTTGGCAGCTAAACCTATCAAGGGCAGAGTCACTAGTTTTGATTTAATGGAAGCAGTGGGCATCATGCAGAAGGTGAGAAGAGGTGGACTCTATTCATAGAGGAGGAAATTAAATTTTCAAATCTTGATTGATTCTAGGATCTATACTTTTCTGGTGATAAGTTGATAAGATATTTCACATGAAGAAAAACCGAATTTAATAAAGTACAAATATAAGTATGCTAATTGAAAAAAGTTAAAAAGTATTAGAAAATTAATTCATTTTTGTATGTGCACTGATAAAAACAGTGCTGCAAGGGGATTTATGTAAATGTAATGAGTTAAAGCATTTATCTTACAAACCTGATAAACAGCAGTAGGTACTTTAGAGGGTGAAAATAATTAGTTCCTCAGCTCCCATGTGAACCCAAATCATTGTTACAATTATATTTGTTTATTACTTCAAAATGACTTTTATTTCAGTGAAACATTGACTTAGAAACTTGTAATCATATCACTTCTTTTCCAATAATTGTTGTTTGTATTTAGTGTAGGCGATAGATTTCCATCTTTAATAATGTTGTTATCACTTTCCTCTCTCTAAGACACAGTAACCCTGAGAGTTATTGAAAGCAAGGTCACTTTAGAAATAGTCACTCCTCTTCCTAGCCCCTTTTTAGTACACTATCTAAATTAAAGTCTATGGTTTATTTTAGTGAAAATATGACTGACCTTGTCATTTCCCTTCTTAAAGCCGTTCAATATCTCCCCATTCTATAGTATAAAGTTTCCATAATCCAGGCGTGGTGGCACATGCTTGTAATCCCAGTACTTGGGAGGCTGAGACCAGAAGATCCGGGTTTGTGGCCAGTCTTGGCTACTTAGTGAGGTCCTCCGCAATTTAGTGAGACCCTGTTTCAAAATAAAGAATACAAAATAGGGCTGCAGGTGGATCTTGGAGGTGGAATGCCCCTGGCTTCAATCTCTAGTACTGAAAAAAAAAAGTTTCCATAAGGCATTTTATAATCAACTCCTGATAACTAATCCAAATTATTTCTATACTAATTGACTCACCTTGAACTTTACATTTTTGCCACACTGAAGTCTTATCGTCCCCTTAAAATGTTATCTGTATTAGGCCAATATTTATGCATCTGTTATCTCCTCTGCCTTGAATAATTCCTAATGTACTTATATTGCTAACACCCTAATCAAAAAACTTCCTTTAATTCAGGTTAGCTTCTAAAAGTCACTTCCATCATTAAACTGGTATTGTTGAGTACCTACTAGGTGCTAAGCAGTGTATTAGCTCCTACCATACAGTGATAGCATCTCTTCCCAGGCATAGGCACACACATGCATGTGCACACACACACATACAAAAAAACATCTTTCCTATGGAGCTTATATTTTAGTGAGGGAAAGATAATACATAAGTAAATATTTAAATAAGAAAGTGCTAAAAAATAAAGCAGGGCATAGGGAAGTGAAGGATGCGCCATGGTAGGTGATAAAGGGGATAAGGGAAATTCTAACTGGGATGCTGACAACTACCATTGGGACCTGGAATGTCCTCCACAGGTCCAGGTGTTGAAGGCTTGGTCCCCAGCCTGTTGTGTTATTGGGACCTGGTGGAACCTGTAGTTGGGTGAGTCCTAGTAAAAGGAAGTTAAGTGAGTAGGGCATGCTCTTGAAGGGAATATTGGGACTCCAATATTCCCTCTCTTGCTACCCAGTCATAGAGGTAAGCAGCTTCCTCTGCAGTGTGCTCCCATCATGACATACTGCCTCACCACAGGCCCAAAAGCAATGGAGCCAGCAGACCAGGGATGGAACCCTCTGAGTCCATGAGCCACAATAAACCTTTCCTCCTTAGAAGCTGTTTATCTCAGTTATTTGTTACAGCAGCAGAAATCTGACTGACACAGTGACTTTTGAGTTAAGACCCATGAAAATGATTTGGCTAGTCATGAAGATATTTGGGGTAAAATCCTTCCAAATAAAGGCCCTGAGGTTGGGAACCTGCCAAAAACAGGCAAAAGGTAGAAGTAGGGGAACCTGGTAGGAGGCTATTGAGATCATCCAGGCAAGAGATAGTGATAACTTGGGTAAAGATGGTAAATGGAGTGGAAGAACATGGTAATGACTGGATTCTGAGTAACCAAGAGTCAAGAATGACTCCTTCAACAGCTAATTTTGTATCAACTTGGCTAGACTATGGGGACCAATTATTTGATTAAACACTACTTTATTTATTTTTTATTTTTTTGTGGTACTGGGGATGGAACCCAGGGACATTCTATCTCTGAGCTATACCCCCAGCCCTATTTTATTTCTATTTTGAAACAGGGTCTAAGTTGCAGAGGGGCCTCACTAACTTGCTGTGTTTGGCCATGATCCTGCAATCCTCCTATCTCAACTTCCAAGCACTGGGATTACAAGTGTGGGGAAATTGTTTCTCAGTTTCTCTCTAGCTTCCATGTATGAGTGAAAACATACGGCACTTCACTTTCTGAGACTGGCTGATCTTGTTTAGCATAATATTCTCTAGTTCCACCCATTTTCCTTCAAGTGACATAATTTTGTTCTTTATGACTGAGTAAAATTTTATTGTGTATATACCATAGTTTTATTATCCATTCATCTGTTGATGGACACCTAGGCTGGTTACATAGTTTGGCTATTGTGAAATGTGCTGCTATAAAAATGGATATGCAATTATTGCTATAATATTCTGACTTCAATTCCTTTGGAAAGATACCCAAGAGTGGTATAGCTGGGTTGTATAGTGGCTCTATTCAGTCTCTGAGGACCCTCCACACTGATCCCTATAGCAGCTGTACTAATTTGCAATTCTGACAACAATGTATAGGAGTTCCTATTTTCCCACATCCTTGCCAGCATTTATTACTGTTTGTATTCTTGATGATTGCCATTCTAACTGGAGTTAGATGGAATCCCAGTGTCATTTTGATTTACATTTTCTTGATTGAAAATGATACTAAACATTTTTCATACATTTTTGGCCATTTATATTTCTTCTTTTGAGAAGCACTTATTCAGGTCAATTGCCTGTTTTTATTGGGCTATTTGTTTTTTTTTTTCATGTTCTGTTTTTTAAGTTCTTTGTATATTACAGATATTAGTCCTCTATCAGAGGAGTAGCTGGCAAAGATTATATCCCATTCTTTAGTTTCTCTCTTTAGACTCATGATAGTTTCCTTTGCTGCACAGAAGCTTTTTAATTGAATGCCATACTATTTATCAATTCTTATTTTTGTTTTCTGAGTTTTGGGGGTCTTATTGTGGCAATCTATACCAGTGCCTATATGTTGGGAGAGTTGATCTAGTAATTGCAAAATTACTTATTCTAGTAATTGCAAAATCTCTGGTATGATTTCTCTGTCTTTTATACACATCTTGAGTTGACTCTTGTGCAGGGTGAGAGGTTAGAGTCTAATTCCATTCTTCTACATATGGATAACCATTTTTCCCAGCACCATTTGTTGACAAGTCTATGTTAACTCCAGCAATCTACTTTTGGAACCTTTGTCAAAAATGGTATATGTGTCTATTTTTGTGACAAAACCATGGTGGTTTAATTACTATAGCTCTGTAGTATAATTTGAAGTCAGGTATTGTGGTTCTTATTGTTAAGAATTGCTCTGGCTGTTCTGTGTCTTTTATTTTTTCTTATGAATTTTAGAACTGTTTTTTCTACCTCTTTGAAGAATGAAATTGGCATTTTTTATTTTTTTAATTTATTTATTTTTATTGGTGCATTGTAATCATACATCTTGATGGGTTTCAGGGTGGTAGAAGTATACATGCACACATTGGTCAATTAGCCCTCCCCCAATTCCCACCCCCATTCCCTCCCTCTTCCCTCCTTCAGCATAGTAGTTGACTTTGATAAGTTTGTATATGTACATCCTGTACATGAGGGTGTTTCCCTCTTCCCGCCTCTCATCTCCCTCAGTTAGGTTGCCTTCTTTACTCACCTAAAGTTTTCTCCATCTTTGTCTAGAGTCCCTCCTATGCCCTATTCTCCCTAGCTTCTTATATTAGGAAGAGTATCTGACTTTTCACTTTTTGTGACTGATTAATCTCACTTAGCATAATATTCTCTAATTCCATCCATTTCCCTGCAAATGATGTAATTTTGTTCTTTTTATGGCTGTGTAAAATTCCATTGTGTACATATCCCATAGTTTTGTAATCCATTCATCTGTTGATGGACATCTTGGCTGGTTCCATAGTTGAGCAATTGTGAATAGTGCAGCTATAAACATAGATACGCATGCATTAGTCTGGTAGTTTGGTTTCCATTCTTTGGGGTAGATTCCTAGCATTTTAATAGGGATTGCATTGAATCTGTAGATCACTTTTGATAGTATGGCCATTTTGATAATATTTGTTTTGCCTATCCAAGAACATAGGAGGTCTTTTCACCTTGTAAGGTCTTATTCAATTTCTTTGTTTGGTGCTATTATTTTTGTCATTGAAGTCTTTTACTTCCTTGGTTAGATTTACACTTAAGTATATTATTGTTTTTGGAGCTATTGTGAATGGAATTTTTTTCCTTATTTCTTTTTCATGGTAAGTGTAGAAAAAAGCTATAGATTTTTGTAAGTTGATTTTGTATCTGGCTACTTTGCTGAATTTGTTTATCACCTCTAAAAGTCTTCTAGGTGAGTTTATTCGGTCTTCTTAGTATAGGATATGTCACCTGAAAATAGAAATAATTTTATTTCTTCTTTTCCTATTTGTATCCCTTTAATTTCTTTCTCTTGTTTTATTGCTTTTTATTTATTATCATATAAATGATTCTAAACATTTTAAAGCAATCTGAGATAACCAAAAGATCCTCCAACTTACTTGGTACTTACCCCTGCCTCCAGGTTTATGTCCTAACATTCCATTATGGGTGAAAATGAGTATAAACCAATCAATCAACAAATGTCCTTGTTCCCCTGTCCTTTACCACAGAATGATATGTTATCTCAGAAAGCAGGAAATTAAAAGTAGGACCCAATATTCTTGCTTGACTAGATTCCTCAAAACCAACCAAAATGACTTCAACAAATAGGATTTTTATTTTTATTTTTGAAATTTGTGTTATCAAAATATAAGTGTGAGAGATATAAGATCACTCCCTAAATCACACTATATTACTAGAGAAAACATATATGAACATAACTTTTACACAAAGTCGACTGTTATAATTAGCACAAGAATAGTAAAAATTAGTGTTATACAAAGAGATCAATTAATTGCAACTAGATTACTGAAGAGTTTAAATTAATCATTGTTAAGTCTAGCATTATCTCATTTAATGTTGCTGTTTTTTTAATGAAAGCCAATACTTATTGGGGTTATTGTTTTCTAGATCAAAGAAAGTTCATAGAAATAGTATAGCACTTATATGACATTTTATTTATTTACCTATGTGTCTTTCTACCAAAGTGTGAGATTCTACTGGTTGTATTCATAGTTTTCTAACTCTATTCTGAAATTTAATAAATTAGAAGAATAAATAAATGAATATCTGAGTGCAAAAAAATGAAGTAGAAATTTAAAAGTTTGGACAAATTTTAGGTTCTTTAAAATGTTGCCTACTTCTTAAACTAGTCCTAAATCATCAAATATATTTGCATTCTAACATTGACCCACATCAGAATCAGGGAATGTTCACTAGAAATTCATAGAGAGATGTCATATTAGCTTTTATTTTTAAAATAAAAGCTAAAAATTTTTATTTAATGCTGTTGAATCCCTTGGAGGAAGATAGAAAGGTTGTAGGGGACACAATAAACGAGAAGAGATGAAGAGACAGCAGTAAAGAGAGGAATAAATTAGAAAGTTGGTCTTGAAGATTTATGAGAAAATTGATGTTTGCTAGTGAGTACACACCTCCCACTTGATTTGATGTCACTCCAAGATTTAGATAGCACAGCCTAGACAGGGCTCCCAGGCAGAGGTCACACAGAAAGTTGAGTCATGGCAAGTTAAAATTGAGAGCAGTAAAAATTATCAAACTCAAATTTGTCTTCTCTTATCATTTCCCTTTTCTACATCCTTGCATTTGTAATTAAGAATTCACCTAATTACAAAGCTTGCTTTGAGCTTTAAGATGATAGGGTATCAGTGTTTTATATTAAAAAAAGAATATCACATAAAACCCACTTTAAATTTTTCTTTCAATAAATTCTCCACTGTCTGTCCCATTTCTTTGATTACAAACAAACAGGACTTGCCTTTGTCTTTAAACATATATATATATGTCCAAATGAAAAGCTGAATAACCAGGACTCTTAAAGGATAGACCACAGGGTAATTACAAACTTTGGGTTGCAAAGAGAAATGATTTAGGGCATTGTTGTCATGAATCAGACTCCAACCATTTTCTCTTTAACTTTTAAAATTTGAACTAATTTTAGACTCACAGAGAAACTGCAAAAGTAGCACAGAGAATTTCTACATAGCCATTATTCATAAATCTTAATCTTATTACAACTATCAAAACCTGGAAATTAACACTGTTGTAATACTATTAACTGAACTAAAAACTTTATTTGAATTTTTCCACTAATGTCTTTTGTCTGTTCCAGAATTCTCCAATATTCCGTTTTGCATTTAATTATTATTTTGTTCTTAACTATTTATTATTAATATTTAATTCTTAGTCTTCTGGTTTTAACAGTTCCTAAGTCTTTCCTTGTCTTTCATAACATAATTTCTGGGTCTTTCATGATCTTAACAGTTTTTAACATAATCAATCAGTTATATTGTCAAATGTTCTTCAGTTTGTGGTTACCTAAAGCTTTCTCATGACCAAATTGAGCAGATGCATTTTTGATAAGACTATCACAGATATAATGCTGGGTTATACTGAGAGCATCCTATCATGAGGTTTATGATGCTGATCTGTTTTGTTATTAGAGCTGTTGACCTGGATCACTTGTTTAAGGCAGCTTCTGCTGTATATTCCTCCACTATAAAGTTACTACTACCTGGCCCTTCATAATTAATAAATATTGTCAGGAGCTATTTTGAGACTGTCTCTCCACTTTCTCTTCAGGCTTTCACTTGGTAACCTTTTTTGGTCAGTTTTTAAAAAATTATTTTTATTTTATTTATTTATTTTATTGGTGCATTGTAATTATACATGGTGATGAAGTTCAGGCTGATAGAGGCATACATGCACACAGCACTCACTGAGCCCTCCCCCAGTTCCCACCCCACTCCCTCTCCCTCCTCACCTTCTTGTGCATGACACTGTGATTGGCTTTGATAAATTTGTGTATGTACATCATGTCCATTGACGTGTTTCCCTCTTCAAGTCTTTGTACCCCCTCCCATTCCCCTCAGTTAGGTCCCCCCCTTCACTCTACTAAGGTTTCTCCTCCTTTATCTAGAGTCCCTCCTGTGTCCCAGTTTCCCTTTAGCTTCCACATATGAGGGAAAACATCAGACCTTTCATTTTTGTAACTGACTAACCTCACTTAGCATAATATTCTCCAGTTCCATCCATTTCCCTGGAAATGACATAATTTTTTTCTTCTTTATGGCTGAGTAGAATTCCATTGTGTGTATATCCCACAATTTTGTAGTCCATTCATCTACTGATAGACACCTAGGCTGGTTCCGTAGTTTGGCAATTATGAATTGTGCTGCTATAAACATAGATATGCAGGCATTGTAACTTTTTCTACATCTTCTAAAGAAATTTGTCTATTTAAACTTTTAAACTTGAATAGGGTAGTGGGGTTTTGTTTTGTGAATCAGACTGAAATTATTTTTTCCTTTAATAGATGAATGTTACAACCAAATTGTATTTCCCTAAATACATATGTTGAAACCTTAACCTCTAGTTCTTAGACTGTGACTGTATTTAGAGATAAGGCCCTTTCAGGAGGATATTAAGTTAAAATAAGGCCATTAGCATGGGCCCTGGTCCATCTAACTGGTTGAAATCAGGACACAGGGAGAGTTACCAGGGATACATGTGCAGAGAAAAACACTGTGTGCAAACACAGGGAGAGAGCAGCCAACATCTGCAGGGCAAAGAGAGAAGCCTCAGGAGGAAGCAGACCTGCTCTCACCTTGATTGTGGACTTCCAGCCTCTAGTACAGTGAGATAGCCAGTTTCTGTCATGTAAGCCACCCAGTCTGTGATATGTTGTTATGGCAGCTCTAGCAAACAGAGTGATTCATGCTGACCTCCTGTCTTCTATTCCCATCCTTTCTTCTGGGATCCTTTCTACTTTCTTTATGTCGCTTTCATTCTCTTAGTTGTTTTCCTTCCTTTCTTGAATGATCTTTATGAGCTTTTCATTTGAGTCTATTCTTCCTTGGGCATGTTAATGCACTGTTATGTTTAGTATTTACAGGGACTTAAGTGTTGGGCTCCTTAACTAGTAAACATATTTGATGTCTGAGGAAACTCGGGATCCAAGCATTGAATAATCTTGCTTCAAGGGACATTCAAGAATTAGAATCTAGGATTGTTTAGTCCTGGTGAACAATGTTTTCTGTACACCAAGTTGCCATCTTCTATGTTTGTGCAGAAGAGAAAGATCAGCAAAGAGAATCACTGTACATGTGAGCTCTCAACCAAGAAAAGAGGTTAGCATAGGTGGTGAAATGTTGATGTTGAATTATAAAGGAATGATTCATGTTTCTGTTGAAACTGCAAAACATCTTATCTTCAGGGCACCAAAAAAGAAAAAAAGAGATTGCAAGCCAGCAGCTCCTGTTTGTAACAAGGAAAAATGATCTTTTCTATCGAAATTATAAGGTTATATAAAAACTGACCAGTATCCATTTTGTAACAGTAGTTTAGGAATCCATTTTGTAGCTTTTTGGTACACGTGTCTGTATGCTTTGCTATCTGAAGTATAGGTTTCCTATTTCTCCTTTATTCTAAGGAAAAAAACTTGCCCAGTGGGAAACTGGCCAACCAGATTAGATTGTGAGGTCTCACCCCAGCCAATGGGGGATGACACAGTGGGCTATGAGTTAGGAGGATAAAAGGAAGCCCTGACTGCCCATGCAGTGTACTTGCCCTGATTTTATGGTGTGTGTGCACTCTTCTGCACAGAAGTAAAGTACCTTGCTGAATTACTTTTGAGTTCATGAATATGTACTTAATACTACCCTAAAATCTGTTTCTAACATGTTGGTGTCTGTACCACATAGGCAAACCACTTCTAAGTCTTGCCTCTCTCTCCATACCCAGTTCTTTTCATTTCTGTTCAGCCTGTCTGCTTCCAAAGACATATTTGTCCCTGCCAAATGGCAACCAAGCTGTGTTTAAAACTTGAAGTTTAAGACTAAGATCACTAACTCTGTAAGTAGTTTGTGATTTACTCACCTAGCTTATTTTGTTTATTATAGAGGGAGGAAACTCTCCTAAAAGATCCTGGTGATAAGATCCTGATGATAAGACCCTGTAGCAAAAGCCACCTAGGATTACCTGTGTATTTATCTGTTTTCCCAAGAGTATATACTGGAATAGAAAACATGTTTCAGGAGGAAGGGGTAGAAACAGTCAAGTAAGGGAGAAATTTAAATTCTACAGTTTTCCTATTCTTCTCTGTAAAAGTACAGATATTTTCAGTTCCTCTTCAGTCTTAAATTTGCTTCTTCTCAATTGTTTGGCCATTTTGTCCACTTCTTGCTGGGAAATGCATGCAAGTAGAAATGTAGGCGCTCTGTGCAGTGAGATAACACATTAAAATATTGAAGCTGAACGTCCTTGTAGATGATCCTTCCAGTAGGTAGTCAGAAGCATGCACATTGCTGGGAGAATTAGACTGTTGTGGCAGAAATGCAAAGAGAAAGAGACAAGGTTGGGTTTTTGACTTCCAAATTGGCTCTCCAAGCCCACATCAGGAACAATAGCCAGCACCAGGAGACTGCGGAACACTGTCAGGATCCTCTGCCAGAGAGCAGCATGGGAGACGCGCCAAAGCTCGCAGGCCATCCAAGCCATCTGAGCAAACTCATTGTGTTCCCTGTGCTGGAGAGCCTCATTAGCAGTTCTCGTTAACGCCAGGTGACTGTTCCCATCAAAACTGCCTGAGCTTGTCCAGGTAATGCCCACCTGCACTTGGAGACTTTGCTGACACCTCTTTAAATGGCTTCATGTAGACAGCCTTTCCCCACTCCCTCCCTTCTCTCCCTCCCCTTTTCAATCATCTAAAACCCTCAAACTCAAATACTCAAAACAGAATGTAGTATGCAATTAAGTCCAAAGAGCTAATAGTCTTGCAAAGAGATTGAAAAGGAGTCAAGCATTTCATCATTTTTAATACATTCACCTGGATGGATTCTTCTCATTTGCTGTCTTTTGCCTGGAAATAGAAGCCAAACTACTTACAATGGACTTCACAGCTATAACCCAGAGTGCTACCCCCATAACGCAGTATTTAGAGGAGATTGAACGGTAGGAAAGCACTCAACTTTTTTATAGGGGGATTTTAATGAGTTAGAGGAAGGCAGACATTCTGGAAAACCTGGCCTTTCAAATCCTGATCATTTCAAATAAAGTTTTGAGTGTGCAGGGATGATTTAGGTAGCAGTAAAGAGAAAGGTTGGAAAACATATATAACACTATCATAAGCCTGTGTCCATGGCTGGAAAAGGAGTTGAGCATTTTATCATTTCTAATACATTCACCTGGATAGAGTCTCACATTGGCTGACTCTCACCTCATAGTAAAGCCAAAATTGTCACAATGGGCTTTAAAGCTATAACTTTAGATCAGCTGAGCTACTCTGCAGCTGGATCCTCTTCTTTGCCTCTCTGATCTCACCTGCTGCTCTCAGCTAGCTTTCTTCACTCCAGCCACACTGACTTCCTAGGTGTTGGGTGCATGTACCAGGACTTCTGTCCTCCCCAACACATTTGTATGGTTTGGTTTTTCATCATCTGAGTTAGGCTCAGAATGGCCTTCAAAGATATGCAGGTTCTCATATCGAACCTGTGAATGTTACTTTGTAAGGCTAAGGAGATTTTTTTTTGTGTGTGTAGTATTGGGGATTGAACCCAGGGGCATTTTACCTCTGAGCTACACCCCCAGCCCTATTTTTTTTATTCTTTATTTTGAAACAGTGTCTCGCTAAGTTGCAGAGGGCCTCACTAAGTAGTTGAGACTGGCCACGAACCTGGATCCTCCAGTCTCAGCCTCCCAAGTACTGGAATTACAAGCGTGCACCACCACGCCCGGTTTAAAAGAGACTTTTTCTGGTGTGATTAAGTGAAGGATTTTGAGATGAGGAGATTATTCTGGATTACCCCAGTGGGTCCTAGATGTAATCATGAGTGTACTTTGGAGAAGAAGGCAGGCATAGATTTGAGGCAGAAGAAAGCAGTGTGACTGCTGAAGCACAATGCTATACTGCTGGCCTTGAACATGGAGGAAGGAGCCAAGAGCCAAGGAAGGCAGCACTGGAAACTGGAGTAGGCATGGACAGCATCCTCCCTCAGGGCCTCCAGTGCCAGTATGACCCTGCTCCACCTTGATAAACTCCCAGCGAAACTGGTGTCAGACTTCTGGTATCTAGAGATTGAAGAAAATAAGTGTGTACTGTTCTAAACCACTACATATGTGATAATTTGTTAAAAGAGCAACAGGAAGCAAATACTCTAGTATTTGTTTAAATGTCAACTTGTCAGTGAGCCCCTCTTTAACAACCTTATTTAAAACTGCAACCCTCTCCACTCTCCATTCCTTTTCTCTTTTTAATTTTCTTCATAGCTCTTTTCATCATATAAATGTGTCTGTTGTATGAGGGTAGACTTTATTTTGTCTGTGCTTTGCTAGAAAATGGTAGGAAATTAATCATTCAATAAATTAAGCTGAATAATTAGCACGGGGAGTATGCAAAGGAAAGGATCATAGGATGAGAGGTCATAGGGGATGTGAGAGACTCTCAACTCAAGAGTGTAGACCTCCTTTTGGATATCCTGGCATGAGAGGAGTTTTGCCCAGAGGATGATGTAACAAACTCTGCATGTTGTGAACCTAGATGGGGTTGAGGAGTGGAGGCATGGTGCTCTAAACTAAAAATCTCCACTTTTCCTTATTTATACATTTTGTTGGAACTTCTTCAGGAAAGAAAAGACCACGGTGGAGGAAGATTAGGATACATCTTTTGGGGCCAAAAGCAAAAGAAGTAAAATAAATCTTGAAATTTTCACTTTTTCTTTTCCACAGGATTGTAACAACATAAACGCATAATTTTCATAAGGAGGAGTCCAAGCATAGAAGCTTTATTTTAAAGTAGCAGAAGGAAGGGGAAAATGTATTACTTTAAGGGCTGGCACAGAATCCCTCCTAGGGAGAGAAGAGTCATGTTTGGTCATAAATATGAGAATGAGGCCCTTTGGGCATGAGCAGATGGTTTATGCTCAAACAAAGGACTCGCTAAAAACTTCTCTGCAGCAGAAATGATCTGAAACCTTGGGTGGGAGCTATGGGTAAATGAGTTTGGTCTGAGGAGAAAGGCAGGCAGCAACATGGTAGAAATTCCAGTAGGAAAAAAATCACCATGGCAAATTCTCTAGGTAAGTTTTGTTTTGCTCTTTTGGGGGGTGAACCCAGGGACATTCTATCTCTGAGTTATACTATAAGCCCTTTTATTTATTTTTATTTTGAAACAGAGTCTCAGTAAATTGCTGTGGCTGGCCTCAAACCTGTGATCCTCCTGTCTCAGCCTTCCAAGTACTGGGATTACAGGTGTGCACCACCACACCTGTCTTCTAGGGTAATTTTTAAGACCAAGGTGCCCACAGTCAGTTACGTTGTTTTTCCTGCTGCATGTCTATGTAAATCTACCTCTCTTCCTGTTGTCTCCAAATTATTAAGTCAATTGTGAAAAAAAAAAAACATAGCCTTGGGTTGGAGGAATTAGGGAAAATAAAGGCATCTGAGTGTGAATCAGTGGGGTGATGGGGTGTAGATCAAGGAACTGCACCTAAGAGTGTGGTCTGGCATGGATACTGAGAAGCTGAAACAACAGGGAGATGGGAGACGTGCCAGCTTGCCCATCACATCTCTCCCTGAATAATCATATGACATTTGAGAAATCCAAGCCAATTTCATGCAACTATTTTGAAAATTACTACCACAGCCAAATTGTTTATGTCCAGGAGGCAGCTGTTTGAATTACAAGTTAAACAGGAAATATTCCTATTGTGTTTCTTTACTTGGCTTCCAAAAAAATGGTGGCCTATATAAGAAGACACACCTGGGGTGATAGTCAAAAGGATGATGAACCTTTCATTGATTATTTTGGTCCACATATATCCTTTGGATCTTCTCTCTTAAAAACTAAGCTTTGTTTTAAAAAATAATTGTACTGGTACTTTGTAATTATACAACGTAATGAGATTCAAAGTGATGCCTTTATGTATTCATACATAACTTCGCGTGTTTTCCTCTGGATCCCACCCCACTGCCCTCTCCTCGATCCCTGAACATGTTAGTGAAGTTGGTAGTGATACCGTCATATATGCATTAACATTATTTGATCGTTTTTCCTTCCTCAAGCACCCCATTCCCTCCTTATCCCTTCCCACTATTTTACTGGTCTCCTCTTTTATCTAAAGTCCATTTTGAAATAATAAAAAAACAAGCTCTGGCACATTTGTTCTGGGTAGTTTTCTCTTCCTTTCTCTGGCTCTGTGTACATGCTGTTGCTTTTATATTCCTGCTCAGTGGTGTGTTCCCTGACACCCATAACAATCAGAACCTTCCTCTCAAAACAGAGCTGAGGTGGAGAAGGTCTGGAGGTCCACATTGGAGTTTCTGGCTTTGAGATGGGCTTGGAAATCAAACAAGTGCAAACCATATTGTTAATCAAAATAGGCTCAAAGGAGATTTGCCTGGCAGCACTGCAGAGAGCAGTAATAAAATTAAATAAGTGCCTGTGGGTAGTTACACAGGGAAAAAGAATGTTTCTTTACTTGTAAAATGACAGATAAATGGTAAAGCACATTAGGGTGTGAAAGCCCCTCTTGGAGAAGAGCTGTCGGAGTGGCCGTTTACATACAGGGCTGTCAGTGTCTTCTGTGTATCCTAACAGCTCCTCTTCTGGAGCTGCCACAGACTGTCATTCAGAGACTATCAAATAAGCTGAGACTCAGCATCTCTCCATTGTTTCAAATTGTAGGCTACATGTTTTCATAAGCAGTAGGACTAAATATGATGCCTGGGATTTGGAGCAGAGGTGATCTTGGCTCTCTGAGTTTTCCTTGGTCCATTCATTTGGCTAACAGATTCTTAACTGAATTTGTGGTAGGTACACACTACAAAAATGGTTTAGTTACATATCCTCCTATAAAGGAAATTTCAATATAAAAGGGGTAAGAAGGCATATACACATATAGTCAAAAAAGATGCACATCAAGAGTGCAAATGTGAAAATATTAAGTAGCTGTTTACCTTCTTTATTTTGTTCTTCATGGGCTTCAATGAATAAGATACTATAGATAAGAGGACTACACTTCTTGCTTCCAAATATTCCCCTCTTACTCATTATTCAGTCTGCTGCAATGAAATCTGATATTTACCCTCCTCAACCTGTAGAACATGGTCTTTGCAAATATCACCAGTGTCAGAACACTCAACATAATGTTCGATCTTCAGGCAGGATATCCATACCATCTCCCTTCACTTCTTCCTTTATATTCTGTTCAATGTTTACAAGACACAATACTCCTGGTCCATCCCCTGCCTAGCTGACTTCTCTGTTCCAGGCCTCTCCACTAGCTCTTTTGTCTCTGTCTACACCATCACTGGAGATGGACTCCCAAAGTACTACTCTTCTCCTTTTCTCTTCTCTCCCCTTTTTCTTGAAAAATCTCACATATGTACACAGCTTCTTCTGTCACCTGTATGCTGTTTATGCCCAGATTTCTATCTTTAGTTCCAACATATTTTTGGAGCTCTCTATATCTAGATCCCAGTGAGCAAGACTTCCTGGATATTTCTAAGGAACTCCAAACTCGTATGTCTGGAATGGAATTTATTAAATCCCCTCTGCATATGTTCGCCATCTCCCTGAACCAATACTCATCCTATATTCTTTATCTCAGAATGTTTCCTCCATAGCCGTATTCAAAGGCTCAAGGCAGAACATAACAGCCACCATGTCCTCCTTCTGCTGCTTGCCACCCATATCCTATTTATCAAAAAGTTAAATATGGTCCTATTATATTTTGCTTATAGGATTAAAATGGACTCCTACTTATTCTTTACATTTTTTGTCTTCCTTTCCAATCCATCTTCCATACTGGTAGCAGAATTATCTCTGAGGAATCACAAATAATTGAAGATGATGGAGGCTGCCTATGTCCCTATTTGTCATTATTTCTTTCAAAAATAGCACAGAAACTATGCCAAAACCATACCCTTGGCATAATGTAAAGACAGAGAATGATAAGCTTTAAATAAATTCTAGGTCAAAAAAGCAGAAAATGCAAAATCGAGGCTTGAGTCTCTCATCCTACAATCCAGCACCTCCTCTACCAGTCTTTCCATGGGAAAAGCAGGTGATGAACCATTGCTGGAGAGAGAGAGGGTACCTAGGACTGATCTAGAGTTGGTCTGAAACTACTGCCAGAAAGGTGAAGTTATCCCAGGCAGTCTGGAAATGCTAAAAGTATGGAATTTTAAATGAAGGTGGGATTTGAAGAAGGTGTCTTAAGAAGGCATAGCTCCTACAGAGAAAAGGCACAAGGAAAGGGAGAAGCTCTCTACCTGTCAATTAAAGGATAAAGGGAAAATAAACAAAATGAAAAATAAGAGAGAACGAAACCACCAGAAGATACAATCTCTGCCCACTGATCTCAACCAAGGAAAACGAAATTCCACAGACATATTTGTCCCTGCCTAAAAGCCACAAGGAATCACTAATGTCTACAAGTTAACATTTACATCCAGCATGACATTTAAGACCCCTTGCAGCCTGCCATCTCCTACCTCTTCCATGACACATGGAACTTTTCTGGCTTCCTCAAATATAATACCTTGGTGTGATTACTGTATGCTATGGACTTATTCTTACTTGGAAGGTTTACAGTTAGATTTAAAACTCCAATAGAATTAGGTGCCATTAGAGTCACAGCTAAACTGGGCCTATTCACACAAAGTCATAAAACACTATTGGACAAAACAAAAACAAAGCAAAAAAATTCAAGCAATTACATTAGATATATGTAATAAAAGTGGAACAAAATGCATTACTTCTTTAGAGGCAAATCTATATGAAAACCAATTTTTAAATTGCATAGGAATGATGAAACCAGAGTAAGAGATTTTTGGATGGCTTCAATAATTTGTCATGTCAAACTATGGCAAAATCAGATTAATTGAATTCTAATAGTACAAAATTAACTGGGTGATTATATTCAGGGCCAGGGTGTCCTCTTCTCCAGATACAGTTGAGTTGAAGACCAACTCTCCACAGTTGTCTCCCTGGACTCTCACTTTGAAGATGTTATTCAATCCATTTTCCTATGATTATCATATGCTTTCCTTACTGGGGATCCAATGTGAGAATCATGCAGTAACATTTCACATGGGGTTAGATTTTAAAGTCAGGATATAATTATTACTACCATGCCATAACTATTTTTATCCCTATCCATCAGGAATTTTGTCAGAGGATTTATTCACAATTTCCCAAGTTCTTTTATGATACTATAAGAGAAATGATTAACTTTTTCATGAATAGGGTTGATCGATATATGAATCTGATCAGAAATTTAAATACATTTGGCTTTGAGAGTTGTAAATGAGTTGGGCATTTACTGTATACATTTTAGAAAGACTTTCAATTTTAGTTTTATTGGATAAAGATGATCACTGAATTTATTTGTAAATAATTTGTGAGGACTGAGGTGTTGAGGGTTAAAAGTGGTATCCAAATATAAAAGATGATATCTAAATTAGAAATGTGTATCTGCTCTGTGAATCTTTTGAACTTGAATAAAAGTTTTGTACAAATGTACACATGTGTGTCTTTTTTTCAAAGAGAATATCTATCCTTTTCATCATAGTCTCAAAAAGAATCCATCAGCCAAAACCATTTAAGAAAGTTTGCTTTTGATAGAGGTAGAGAAAGTCTGTCAAGATATGTCAGTGCCTTGGGAAGAGGACGATTAGACAGAAAAACACCATATGTGCTTTGGAAGGCAATGAATGAGTGGGAGCATTTGTTTCAGATGGTCAGACTAGAAGTTGACATACCCACACTAATTAGAATAAAGGTATATCAGGATTAATATTGTATAACTTACCTGATAAAGTCTAGATTATTCTGTCTGGAGAATGATGAACAGTGAGGAGATAATATAAAGTAACAAGAAAAAAAATTAACTAGGGGAATGATATATTTCTGGGTTAGAGCAAGTGATGGGAGGCTGAGGGCAAAGCATCATAGTTTATCAGACAGAAAATGCATGACAGTACTGGCTGTTGGACCAGAGCCACAGGACAGACTTTGGACAATTTACAGTATCTTATCAGGCAACAGAATTTGCACAACAGATTAATTGAACATAACATATTTGTTTTTGAATCTCTGTTTGTTTTGCTTCATGTGGGAGGCTCTTATTGATCTAATGGCATAGTGAAATACTTGTTAACAGTAAAACGGTGTTATTAATTTAATGGCAATAGTTTGTGGATAACTAAAGTTTGACTGGAATTTGTATATCTCATTTCATTATCATCATCATTATCAAAGCCCACATTTATGTGCTTCCTGTTGCTTGCTATGCTATGAAGTTTACATACATTAGTAGAATTGATCCTTAAGAAAAGCCCTAATATAATACGTGCTATTAATATGCCAGTGTTAGGGAGAGGGAAACGGATGCTGTGGATAATTAATTTACTTGCCTAAGGTGGTGCACACCTAGGTCCGTGCACCACCATTCTCCTACTGTGTTTCCAGCAGTGTATTTCCATTTTCATTTTGAGAGTATATTAAGAGAGAGAATTAGGCTTAAAAGAACCTGGCATCATCCCTTGCCTGAAAACAGTGATTCAGATGAGGAACACTCTAAAAGGAATTAAAAACATTGAGTGTGATTTGCATTAAACCTCAAAAACATAGCAAAGTAACCTGGCAAAAGAATCCAAAAGGAAAATGTACTGGGAAAGACACAGGAAATAGAGATGAAGAGTGAAAAAAGAGAAAAGGAAAGGCTGGCAAAAATAGAAAAAGACAAGTCAGAGAACAGACTAAACACTTCTAAAGGAGAACAGGAACACTTTCTCTCCGTCATTCTCCACCTACGTAGGCACTTGTACGGAACTGTGTGAAAATCTGTGAAGCGCTGAGGAGGTGCCCACACTCTATTATCATCTCTTCTGAGTTGTTTATTGAGAATTGTTCTGGAATTCAAGAAAACCACTTTCCTTCATCATAGGTATAGGTTTCTACCTTTAGACTTCTCATTTCATAAAAACATTTTAATTCATTTATAAACTCTCCAAACTATAATTTGTTAACTACTGTCTTAAATTGTTTTTCCTACATATTTTTCTATTACATTTTGTGATTCATTGCCTCAAAATCTAATAAGTTCCAAATACAAGAAAGGAATTTGCATAACTCAGAATCATAGATGTTTCCTTTTAAATATCATGTATAATGAGTTTTAAATAATAACATTTCCATGACTGGTAGCCTCTGACTGCTAACAATACACTGGGCATTGTGCTAAGATTTTAAGATGTATTAACTCATTTAGTCTTCACTATAACCCTAAGAGAAATATTGTTACAGAGGCATCTGGTTTTCTACCAATCTATTTTTTCTTTACTCTTTATTACTGCAATTTTATCCTAAGTAACAAAGTGCCAGCTAAAAGATTCCATTTTCAAACCATAGCCTCATGTAGCCATGTGCCTGAGTATTGGCCAATGGGATGTGCATAGAACCATTGCTGTAACATAGGCTGTTGAGGGCACCCTGTGAACTTATTTACTTTGAACCTGTTCCCAATTCCTTCTTTCCCCTTTTTACTGTCGAGGATGCTTGTATGATGCCTGGTGATTCAGTAGCCCACATGGGCCTGGTGGCTTGAGAATGGAAGCCAGTGTTGAGCATGGGGGAGCAGAAAGGTGGAAGTAGCCTGGGTCCTGGGTGACTTCCTGGACCATGCTACCTGCTTTGGACTGGCGGTGTCTGTACATACTCTATGACAGAGACTGAACTAGATGTGTTTAGGCCACTGTTACTTTGAATAGTCTATAATAGCACTCGCCCACTGAATTCTTAACTGGAACATGGTTATTATCATCTCAATTTTATGGATCAAGAATCCTGCAGCTTAACCATGTTATATAACTTTTACTATGGCTAGTAATTACTGTGTAGTTTCAAACTGCAGCTTTTTTTTTATTCTAGAACTCAATAATATACTACTAAATCAATAAAAATAGAATAATATTATTGTGAATATCCAAATCATGGAATTGAACATAATTTTTTCCCCAAGAAACAAGAGAGGGTTAATGAAGGGAACCAGATTTACTTCTAGAGCTACAATCTGCAGGTCCCTCTGGCTATTCCTTGGCTCCTGCCATACACTGCCCAGTAATCTCACAGGAAGCTGAGTTAGTGTGTGTGCAACTCCTACTCACCAATGAGAAACCACAGAGTACTGGCCGCAATATGCTGCATTATGTATGTGTGCAAGAACACCTGTGTCCTAGACATGCCAATCAGTCCACCTGCTGCAATCCACTTTTCCTTCTTGATTGTCCTTGACTACAACCATGAATGTTTGCTTTAAGACCTGCCCTGACTGCAACCCCTGCCCTTTCCCAAACCGATTGACCCAATAGCAGCAACTGAGAGAAGCCAGAGTCTCCAAAGACCATGTAAAGTCAATCAGATTCTTCTTTTAACCACAGAGATCATATTTGGCCCATGGTTGTAGGATCTCCAAATTTGAAACCATGTATATTTCGGGTCTATAGGAAAAGTTCTAAGTAAGCAAAACAAGTTGATAGAAGAATGAATGAAGCAGGCATATCAAAAGAATATAGCAACACACAGTTGTACTAATTCAATGCTCAGGGTACCATTTGCCTGGCTACCTTCTGTTTATTCTTTAAAATTTCAACCTCAGTATCACTTCTTTTGAGAAACCTTTACGATTTTCTAAAATTAGTTGAGTAGTGTATTTAATATGTTTACTTTGCACAATTTTACTATTCTTAAACTTTTTAAAGAGTTGGTTTAATGTCTGTGTTCCTTACTAACGTCGAAGTGACAAGAAGGCAAAGATAATTTCTTTTATTTTCTGCTGGTGAGACAGTGTCCAGCATATAGAAGTTACTCAGTATATTGTAGACACTGTCACCCAAGAGAAAGAGCTACTTGTCTTAGTCCCTGAGGAATGTTCCTTTCATGGCTGCAGTTAGATGCAGTGGTACTTCGGATTTCATTTGAGTGTCCAATAAATTACTATGCTTATTACAATGATAATAACCTCACCTTTTCTTTCTTGGTATCACTCGGCAATATCTCTGTTCTTTGAAAACAAAGGAAATATAATGAGAATGTGCATAAAGTATGTGGGTTAAGTAAACAGAGAAAGAAAAGGCCAATGGTTTAGGAAAGTGGAAATTGCATTTTGTGAAATAATAATAGGTGTCTAACTCATTCATTGCTACATCTTAAAATGAGTGTAATTATGATTTTCATAATAATGTTAAATCAAACTTCTATTTTGATCAGCAGTTATTAGAAAAATATCCATTGTCATGACACAATTTTTCATAAGTGGTGAAGTACAAATTGAAGAGTTGTGTAGATCTTCTTCATTGACCCTTTTTAGCCCAAAGAGGAAGAAGTTTAAGGGATGGCTTTGCCACAAGTAACTAAAGAAAACCTACAGGAAAGGATGTTTTATTGGAAAACTCATTTGGCTGGCTGGCTTGTCCATTAGAACCTCCTAATTGAGGAAAATAATGGTTTAAAAACCTTCTGTTCAACCTACCAATTCAAATGCAAATTTCCACTGTATTTGTGAATTCATTTACTTGTAAATTATAAACAATAAAAATCATAAACAAATCATGCTGGCAGACAGGGAATAAACAGGGTTGTGTCTGGCACTTCAGAAGAGATGGTTGCCTAGGACAATTTAAGCTAAGAGATGCCACACCTTTGCTTTCTTTGAAATTGTGCTTAATCGGTGACAGATGGCACAAAATCAATAGCTGATCAGAGAATAGCACTTGGCATTTTGTCCTGTAGGTGGGAGGAAAAGAGTGTTTAAATTTTAAGAGGAAAACAGTGCACAGACAGATTGGCATACAAAGACTGAAAAGAATGCTAAGGAAAAGAGCCACTTTCTTTCCATTTGATGACTAGAAAACTAGTGGCTTGTTGCTTGTCAGAGTTCAAGTCAAAATGATAATCTCATTTGCACTTATTTCTCCAGGACTTACTGTTCAGATTTAAATTACTAGTACTATTAGTCACCTATTTCCTCCTTTCTTAGGCAAATCTACATGATCATTTCTTTATATGACATTGTGTGTGTGTGTGTGTGTGTGTGTGTGTGTGTGTGGGTGCGCGCGCGTGCACGCATGTGTGTGCGTGTCTGTGTGTGTGTGTTTGAAAAGTCAAGAGCTGAGGAGACGGTTGATGCTCAAGTCTCATCAAGGTACCTGATAGTCATTTTACTTGCCTTCTCATAAGTTATATGTCACCCTGGGAAAAAAAATCCATTGTCTCTTCTCTCTGCTCTCCTCGTCTCATATCTCAGGCTATTCTTGCTGAGTTGATTTGGACCGGGGTCCCCAGGTTTCCTGCACCAGTACCACTTCTGCCCTTTGCCACTTGCCTCTATCTTAGTTCTGCCACGTGTGGCTCAGGCCCAGTGTAGCTGTGCTTCGTCACGCTGTGCTGTGAAGGCCCTTGAGGGTGATCACAAGGTATCAAGGATAGGAGAGAACACTCAGATACTGAGTGATTGACAGCTCACGTGCTCACTCACACGGGCATATGTGTGTTCACATCCAGGTGTGAATTTGAGTTACTGTAAAGGGCTGAAGTTAGTTGACATTAAGGATAAAGCTCAAAGTCCAGGAGTTCTCATACAAATAAAGAGCAGTTCATAGAAGAACGTTGAGTCTACGGAGGTGAACATGGCTGGCACAGATGTCAGGAGGATACCATTCCTAATGACTCCAAAAATCCAAGGCACAAATCACATTTAAATTCTATGAAATGTGTCAAGCAGTCAGATGTTTGTGACCAAAGCCAATAAAAATGAAAGGACAAGGAAAGTGTGCATGCATTGGTGTGCCTCTGTGTGTGTGAGATAGTGTCTATGTATATTGCCATTGCTGCTAATCCCTTCCCTCAGAAAAGCTTCACAAGGAAATGTCTAAAGCTGTTAAGTCTGAGGGCAGCAGTGGAGAGGAGGGTGGAGGAAGCAGTATCAATTACCAGAGCTGGTGGTCATAATGGGGAGACAGCCTGCCCATGTTAAGACTTTTAGCTCTCGTTGGGAGACCAATGAAAAATGCTGGTCTCCCAGCAATGTCATACAGAAACAGTGTCTATCGTTGTTCACACTTTTATTGGATGTCTATCATTTTGTATTGGATATGTTCTGCCAGTAGGTCTTCTATTGGTTGCCTCCATTATGAGATCTGACCCCACCTCTAGGTAAGAGGGGTAATAGAAAGTCCTTAAAAGTATGTGGAGTTACATCTTACATGAAATTAGGTTCTAAACGTGGAATTAAGTAAAATTCTCATATGTTCACATTGGGCCAAAGTATCCCTGATTTTTTTCTATCAATCAACTTAGACTATATTGTCTTGAGTAATGATCAGTCCCCAAATTTCAGCATCTTAAGTACAAAGGTTTATTTCTTTTTCACATTAGATGTTGGCTGGACATGCCTGCCAAAAATTTTGGAATCATCCTTGCTATCTCCTCTTTCCTATTCAGCCAATCTCACCTAGTTTTCCTCTGTGAATAAACATGTTTATTCATCTCCTCTTCCACTACCTGGGTGTACAGTGGCCATCACCTTCTTTCTAGACAGAGGAAAAGTCTCCTCCTGGTCTCTCTGTTTCTACTCTTACCCCTCCAATCAGATTTCCATGTAGCAGAACAGGAGATTTTCTTAAAGTGCTAAATCTGTAATGGTACCTCTCCGCAGTCTTCAATCATTCAGGATACAACATGAACTCTCTAAAATTGTCAACAAATCTTTGTTGATCTGGTCCTCCCATCCTCGTGTTATGTTTTCCTTGTTCTCACTCCACCCGTCTTAGCTACAGTGAGTTTCATTCCCTTTCTGAAGTCCTATCTCCCGCATCTTTCCCCACACTCTGCTCTTGCTGTGGCTGCATCACTGTCTTGCTTCCATTTCCACCTGCCCCATCCATTACTGGGTCCATATTAACCTGGAAACCCTCAGATGAAAAGTCAGTTTCTCAGAAAAACCTTTCCTCCCTGCTGGGTCAAGTGCCCTTGTTCAGTTCTACTGGGAAATTTTTATTAATTTTCTCCTCTAGCACTTAAGACAAATGCATTTGAGTGCCTTCTGAAAATTATTGTACACATGAATGTGGCTTTTTTTTTTGCTTCCAACTGAAATAGGTACATGGGACAGGGATGCCCTCATAAGCCACCTTAAAACCTTTTCCTCTTTGGTTATAAAGTTCTTTTTAAGGACTCCCTATAGAGTTGGCACGGCATATTGTGGAGCTCCTCAAAACAAATATTTAGTGAAGTCACAGATGTAAACCTGGACTATTATATTTATTGCAAAATAAATCTTCTAGCAGAGCAGTTTGGAGACAATTAAGATATGGTAGTAAGCACAAATAATTTCTAAGGCGGTATTTTCTTCTCTCCCGATAGTGCTTCTCTGCTCAGTAACAGGGGACAAATTAAAACAGATTTAACTTAGTTGAATTCCAGCATCTGGGCTTGTCACTGGATTGTGAAAGGAATCATCTGAGTACATTCTGAATTATGTAAAGAATCAAATAAAAAAAAGACTCCTGGCTGAAGGTTTCTAGGTATGTAGCTATATTAAACTCCTTTAACTCTTTTTTTTCTTTCTTTTTCTTTTTTATCGGTGCATTGTAATCATACATCTTGATGGATTTCAGGGTGGTAGAAGTATACATGCACACATCAGTCAATTAGCCCTCCCCCAATTCCCACCCCCATTCCCTTCCCCTTTCCTCTTTCTCTTGCTCAGCATAGTAGCTGGCTTCGATATATTTGTGTGTGTACATCCTGTGTATTAGGGTGTTTCCCTCTTTCCCCCTCACTAAGCAGAATGTTCTCTAATTCCATCCATTTCCCTGCAAATGCGTATTTTTGTTGATGGCTGCATAAAATTCCATTGTGTATATATCCCATAGTTTTGTAATCCATTCATCTGTTGATGCACCCCTTGGCTGGTTCCAGAGTTTGGCAGTTGTGAATTGTGCAGCTATACACATAGATACACATGCATTAGTCTGGTAGTTTGGTTTCAGTCCTTTTGGGTAGATGCCT